>PVJX010002770.1:0-121390 GCA_004027295.1 Dolichotis patagonum
TGTAATAGCCAGATCTTGGAAACAACCTAAGTGCCCATCAACTGAGGAATGGATAAAAAAGTTGTGGCATTTTTATACAATGGAGTACTACTCAGCTATAAAGAATGATCACATCGAGGTATTTATAAATAAATGGACACGACTTGAGACCATTCTCTTAAGTGAAATAAACCAAACTCACAAGGGTAAATACCATATATTCTCGCTAATATGAAATTTGATAAGAGTATATAAGACTTTATGGTAAGCATGAGTCCCCATCTCACAGCTTCAAAGTCTTTCAAAATTTTCAATCATCAGTTGGAATGGTGTTATCCTGTTTTGTTTGACTATATCATACTTGATGATATGAATAGCAGTTTTGAAGAAAACTAAACATTATGACAGCTATTGTTTATTTAATACCATCCTTCTTAGAAGTCCTACCATGCTTTTTTTTGTTCTACTACCATTGGTTCTATCTATCACATTGTGTCTTATTGGAATTTGAATATGTGTGATAGCTCAAACAAATTTTTTTTCTTTTTTATCAAAAATGAGATATTACAGTACCCATTGAACATTTTCTGTTATTCAGTTCAGAAAGCCCTGTAATTCTTTCACTATATGCATGGCTTTATACTATTGTGTTATGTTTGCTATTATTGCATTTGAAACTATGCTCAACTATAGCAGAGTAAGAGATATGGTGTTAGCTACTGTTGATGTCCAGTTGACTTAATGTAAAGTACTGTGTTGCCTATGTTGTCCTGTTCTGATCTGCTCTGTACTGCCCCCTTTTGTTTTATTCTCTTTCAAATTTTAAAAAAAAAAAGTGGACATTCAAGATAACATTTTAAGAGTACTTTAAAATACTATCAATTGAGGATATAAAGTGATAGCAAAATACAGCCTCTCCAGGACCTGGAACTGAGACAACCTAGAACACAAAAACTTGGACTTCTGGGAAGATGGTGGAGTGATAAGCAGCAACAAATCAGCCTCCCCAAGATTTGGAATCCAGACAGTGGAAAATAACGAAGTAGGAAGAAAAGAAAGAGGGAACTGATCCCTAGGATGCAAGAAGGAACTGACAGGAAAACTGGAGACTTCAGAGAAATTGAAGAGACACCACAATGCAGAAAAAGGAGGAGGCAGTCTACACTTTCTCCCTGGCTCATGGTTCGTAAAAAAGGAAGATAAAATCTGCGAGACACAGTGAACGTGTGTGACTCCCGAGGCCTTCAGGGAGAAGTGCACTGACAGACTGGAGCAGTGCATGCTGGGCACTGCAGCAGCTGGTGAGTGTGGTGCAAGCATCTTCCACGTCCCCTGCAAGTGCCTGGTTGGACCCCATTCTAGGGAAGGGACACTGCACCTGAGACTCATAACAGTCCCAGGTTGATTTCATCTTCAGGCTCCCAGGGTTAAACTCCCGCAGTGACCGGGTGAGGAGCAAGGGTGGTCAGGGAGCTGTGGTCAGTCTGGCAAGAGACACCCACAGTGTCATAACCCAGGTCCCACCCTTACAACCAGAGGCCAGGTTCAGCCTAAATTTCCATGGATTTGGAAGTCTCCGAACCAGCACTAATCCCTAATCCTGCTGGTGATTACCCAGCATGGACCTTTAACTATCTCTTCTGTCTACCAGCAAAATCAGAGTCACCTTGAATTGGACACTACCACAGAACTGTTGACTCAGAAGATAAACACAGGCTTGAAATCACAGAGAATTTTTGCCCCCGAATTTTTGTTTGCTTGGTTTTGTTTTGTTTTGTTTTGTTAATTTGGGATGTGTGTGTGTGTGTGAGTGTGTGTGTGAACATTGTTTTCAGGGTCTTCTGTTTTGTTCTTGTGTTTGTTTGTTGTTGTTGTTGTCTGGTTGGTTGCTTGCTTGCTTTTCTATTTTGTTCTGCTCTTCTTTCCTTTCTTCTTGTCTTCTTCACTAGTTTCCTGGGGTTTGGGAAATCTTCCTTTGATGTTCAGCCTTGCTTCTTATCTCTTCTTCTTTTATTTTTTTTCCTCTTCTCCCTTCTAAATTTTCTCTCCTTAATTACTTCTCTTATTTTTACTCTGTATAATTTTTTTCTTTTTTCTCCTTCTTTTTCTTTCATACTCTATTTCTTCCCATTGTTTTCCTACCTTTATCAATTCCATAGACATCCTTCCACTCCTCGGTAACACCCTTTCTCGACTTTTCTCTACTCCTCATACCACAAAGCTTAAGGTTTCAAAGATTTCCTTTTGCATCCCCCACTCTCAAACCTTAAATCTTTAATAGTAGAACCCTAAGGGCATCCCCACTCTCAAACCTTAAATTTTTAATAGAACCCTAAGGCTTTGTTAATCGTTTGATGGTTAACTCTAAAATTACAGTTGAATTCTTTTCTACCATTAGCAGAAATAGAGTTGCTGTACTTAGTACATGTTAGCTATAAGTCAATGCCTGGGTTGCCTTGATGTTCACATCATAACTGACAGTTTTTTCTTAAGATTAAGGATGGTAACAGCTGGTTCTTACACTATGTTAATATCTGATTTACCTCAGGCAATACTACTGTTGCTGTTTTGCTTGATATTAACAGGGTCACATAATTGCTGCTATTTCTCTGTAAGTCAAAATTCAGATTGCCTTTGTGATGTTAACACATCACAAAAATACATTTCCAAAGAAGCTGGTTGTTGGGCTAACTACACTGTATCCTCCTTTCACAAACTAACAAAGCAGGTTAAATAATGGGTCTGTGGCAAAGGATTATAGTTAGCCACACCCAAAGTACATCACTCAAAAACAACTAAAGAGATCTTTATACAAGCAACAAAGTCTTTAGACTATAAACATCCACAAACTGAGACAAAAATGAAAACAAAACAATAGAAATATGGGGGGGAAAGGCAATAAAACACCTCCCAAAACCTCCCAATTCCACCAAAACCAGTCTAGGGGACACCAAAGGGAAAACCATCCAAGCCACAGACCTGACTCACTCAAAAGCATAGCGAGCCAGGTTAGAAAACAGCTCAAAGACATATTCAGTGGTATTAGAAAAGATGTAACTAAACACATTATGGAAGTAAAACCCAAAAAGGTGCAGGAGCCTCATAACGCAAACAGAAGGCTAGATGAACTAAATAAAATAATACAAAAAATGAATGACCAGTTCACCAAAGAATCAGAGTTCATGAAACAGTTTTACTCAGAAATCCAAGATATTAAAAATGGTATTGAAAGAGTGGACAGCAAGACAGAACAATGTGAAGACAGAATTTCAGAACTAAAAGATAATGTTGCCTTCCAATACCAAAGACTTAAGACAAATGACACCTTACCCAAAAACACCTTACAAACAAGAGAAAATGAAAAATTGATCCAACAACTCCTGGCTAATGTAAAGAAGACTAAGAATAATTGCCATATGTGAAAATTCAGAAGACAACATAAATGGCAATTTTTTAAAAAACCTGTTTAAAGAAGTAAGAGCAGAAAACTTCCTAAACATAGGGAAAGAAATAAATATACAGATAAAATGGGGCATAGCAGCCTTCTCTACATAAACCTTAAAGGCCAGGAGGGCTTGGAGTGAAGTCTTTAGTGCCCTAAAAGATAACAACTTTCAATCCTGACTCATGTATCATGCAAAACTTTCCTTTAAAATTAATAGACAAATAAGATATTTCCATGACAAACACCTCCTCAAGAAATTCATGATTGCCAAACCACCATTACAAAAAGATTGTCAAGGATGTCCTAGAAAGAGACAATAAAACCAACAATGTTAAGATGTCAAAAGAATCAATACACATGGCAAGATGAACAGCTAAATCAAGGCAGGTGGATGAGGACATGAGCAACAAGAAAGTAATATAATGATAGGAACAATGCCTCTCAGTAATAACTCTCAGTGCAAATGGTTTCAATTCCCTAATCAAAAGACACAGACTGGTTGAACAGACTAAGAAAGATGCAACAATATACAGCAAACAAGAATCACATTTAATTGAAAAAGAAGTGACCAGTGGAAACAGAATGACAGAACTAGAAGATAAGGTTGAATCAGGTGAGTATATACTCAGAAATACCTTAAAAATAACAAAACAACACAAAAAATGGTCCCAACAGCTGCAATTGACACAAAGACTAATCTAAGATTAATTGTAACTAGTAAAATATCAAAAACAGCACAAATAGAATTTTTAAAAAGTGTTTACAAAAATCATAGCAGAAAACTTTCCAAATATGGGGACAGAAATTAGCATACAGATAATCCAGGCATAAATAATCCCAAATAAATAAGATTACCAAAAAAAAAAAAACCTCTCCAGTACACATCATAGTCAAAATTTCAGAAGTCCAACCCAGGGACAGAATCTTAAAAGATATTGGAGAAAAGTAATTAGTCACTTATAAAGGTTAGAATTATACCAGACCTCTTAAGACAATCCGTAAAGATGTGGAGAGCTTGTGAAGTTTTTCAAGCCCTAAGAGAAAACAATTTTGAACCCAAATTAATACAGATTTCAAATTTATATTTTATAATTGACAGAAATCAGGTCTTTCTATGACAACGAGCACTTTAAGAAATTCATGACCACCAAACCAGAGCTCCAAAAATTTCTCAAGGATATCCTCAAAAGTAACATTGAAGGCAGAAATGCCTAAAAGTCTGAGGGAATGAATATATCAGACAGGTTGAGCAGTTAAGCATAAAGGGAAAAACCAGAAATCAGCAACAGGAATATGATGCAATGACAGGAATAAATCAATGTCTTTCAGTGATAACTTTCAATGTGAACAGTCTCATCTCCTCAAGCAAAAGACACAAATTGGAAGATTAATTAAAAACAAAACTTTTGTTGTATACAAGAAACACATTTTACCCCAAAATACCAAAAGTCAAAGGGTAGTCGGTGGAAAACAATGCTGCAGGAAACAATATTGTTTGTGCTGAAAAACAGCAGAAGTAGCTGTGCTATTTTCAGCCAGAGTGTACTTTAAGTGAAAATATATTGGTTAAGGTAACAATTCAACAGGAAGAGATAACAATTATAAATATGCATGCACTAAATGCTTGCACACTCAACATCATAATACAAACACTGCTGAAGCATCAACACAGTTATAGTGGGGGCCATTAATACCCTATTATAACAAATAGATCAACAGGAGCTGGGGATTTAGCTCAGCGGCATAAGCGCCTGCCTTACAAGCACGTGGTTGTGAGTTCAATCCCCAGTACCGATAAAAAAAAAAAATAGATCAATGAGAAAAAAACAAGAAGGAAAATAGAGTTGAATCAAACTTTTAACAAATGGACTTAGAGTATTTGACCCAACAACAGAATATACATCCTTCTCTAAAGTACATGGAACTAAAAAATACATACATACATACATACATGGAACTTTCTACAAAGTTGACCACATACTAGTCCATAAAGTTGGCTTAAGTAAATACTAAAGAATCAGAATTATTCCATGCATATTTTCAGATCATGGTAAAATAACACTAGAAATCAATGGCAATTGAAGCCACAGAAATTAATCAGATACATGGAAACAAAGCAATACCCTCCTGAATAATCAATAAATCAAGCAAGAAATCAATAAGGAAATTAGATAGTTCTTAGGATCAAATGATAATACTAGTACCACATACCATATTTCCTCAAAAATAAAACCTACCCAGAAATAAAAAATGTCAGCCCCAACCATTTCCTCAAAAATAAAACCTACCCAGAAATAAAAAATGTCAGCCCCAACCAGATAAAATGGGGACTTTATCTCCCATTATAAAGTCATCACCAAGCAAGAGAATAGTGAGATATAATTTTCCACATGACACTGTTAATCACCATGGTAATGATCAGATAGGGCCAGTTCCAATTAGGTCATTCCAGGTGGGTCTTATTTTTAGGCAGACAGAATATCAGAACCTATGGAACATAATAAAAGCAGTCCTAAGAGAAAAATTTACTGCTGTGAATACTCTTATCATAAAACCAGAGCAAATCCAAATAAAAGCCTAAGGATGCCACTCAAAGTCCAAAAAAACAACAACAATCCAAGCCCAGCTAGTACCAGAAAGGAAATTATAAATATCAGACTATAAATTAATAAAATTGAGACTAAAAATACAAAAAAAATCAATGAAGACTTGGTCCTTTGAAAGAATATGCAAAATAGACAAATCTTTAGCCAGTCTCATCAAAAATGGAAAGTAAAGACTCAAACCAAAACAATTAGAAGTGAAAATGACAATCACAACAGATACCAGTGAAATTCAGAAGACTACTAGTAACTACTTTGAAAACCTGTACTCCAAAAATTGGGGAGTCCAGTAGAAATGGACACATTTCTAGACATATATAAATTACCAAAACTGAACCAGAAAGATATAAAAACCCTAGTTATCCAATGGCAGAAATGAAATTGAGATATTTTAAGAAGCCTACCAACTAAGAAAATCCCAGGTTCTGATGGACTTTCCACTGAATTCTACAAGAATTCAGGCAAGATCTAATGCCAAACTCCTCAAACTTTTTCACAAAGTTGAAATGGAAGGAGTACAATACTCCCAAAGTCATTCCTAGAAGCTATAAGTACCCTGATTTCAAAACCAAATGATAATCTGATCAAAAAAGAGAACTATAGGTCATTTCTTTAATGAATGTAGACATAAAAACCCTCAACAAGACACTAGCAAACAGAATGCAATAAATCATCAAAAAATATATGCAATATATTTGGCAATATATTTGCCAAAAAATATATACAATACCAAGTCAGATTCAACCCAGGGATGCAAGGATGCCTCAACCTATGCAAATCAATAAATGTCATATACAAAATAAATAGAAACAAGGACAAAAATCACATGATTATCTCAATAGGTGCAAAAAGAAAAAACTGTCTGACAAAATTCAACATCTATTCATGATTTTTAAAAAAATAGGTATAGAAAGACCTTATCTCAACATGGTAAAAATCACTTCAGACAAACCTACTGCCAATATCATAGAAATGAGGAAAAGCTAAAAGCTTTGCCTCAATATCAGGAACAAGGCAAGGATGACCACTATTACCACTCCTGATTAATGTAGAACTTTGAGCATTAACCAGAGCAACCAGGCGAGAGAAAGAAGTAAAAAGGGTACATAGGAAAAGAAGTCAAATTATCATTATTTGTAGGTGACATGAATTTCTACTTGCAGGACCCCTCCAAAAATTACATCAAGACTCCTATAATTAATAACCAAACTCAACAATGTAGCAGGATACAAAGTCAACACACAAAAATTAATAGCACTCCTGTACACCAATAATAAACTCAGTGAGAAAGAAATTAAGAAAATAATACCATTCAGAATAGCATAATGAAAAGTTAAATTCTTAGGAATTAACCTAACCAAAGAAGTGAAAGATCTATACAATGCGAACTACAGTACTCTGAAAAGGAGATCAAAGAGGACCCCAGAAATGGAAAGATATCCTTTGCTCCTGGATAAGCAGGACTAAAATTGCCAAAATGACCATGCTTCCAAAACTGATACACAGATTTAATGCAATTGCAATCAAAATACCAATAGCATTACTCACATAACTGGAGAAAAAACAATGCTAAGATTCATATGGAACCAGAAGAGATCCAGTATAGTAAAAGCAATTCTGGACAACAAGAGCAAAGTAAGAGACATCACAATCCTGAAATCAAAGTTATATTATAAAGCTACAATGATTTTTTTTTAAAAAGCATGGTACTGGCACAGAAACAGACATATGGATCTATGGAATAGGGTAGAAGATATAGAAATTAGAAATAACCTCAGGGACATTTAATTATGTTTAACAAAGGGACCAAAAAACATAAGTTAGAAGAAAGACAGCCTCTTCAACAGATGGCGTTGAGAAACCTGCCTCTACACATGCAGAAGATTGAAGTTAGACCCTTATATCTCACTATGTACCAAAATAAAATGGGTCAAAGATCTCAATATTAAAACAGAAATAATCTGGAAAATAAAATAGATTAAATTCTTGAAGACATGGGCATAGGCAAGGACTTTCTGAATAGAACACCAATTGCATAGGAAATAACATCAAGAGTCAACAAATAGGATCATATCAAATTAAAAATCTTCACACAGCAAAGGAAACAACCAAAAGAATGAAGATACAACCTACAGAATGGGTCAAAATTTCAGCTATTCCTAAGACAGAGGACTACTACTTAGAATTTATAAAGAAACAAAAAAGAACCCCCTCCCAAATAGAAGGCTCAATAAAAAAAAAACAAAACAGGCAAGCAAAATGCTTCTCAGAAGTACAAATGGTCAACAAATACATGAAAAGAGGTCCATCTCTAGCCTTTAAAAAATGTATATTAAAACAAAACTGAGATTCTATCTTACTCCAAAAAGAAAGGCTATCATCAAGAAATCAAGTTGTAACAAATGCTAGCAAGGTGACAGAGTAAAAGGTACCCTTCTTTGTTATTGATAGGAATATAAACTAGTATAGCCATTATAGAAGTCAGGACGGATATTCCCCAAAAACCTGAAAATGGAAATTGTATTCAATCCAACTGTTCCCCCTTCTATGTGTTTTCCTTAAAAGGTTAAAGAGACTGTATTTCTGAGATGTTTACCAATGTTTATCGAAGCACAATTTATTACTGCTAAATCTTAGAAGCAGGCTATTGGTGCATCAATCAATGAATGGATAAAGAAAATATGGTATTATACACAGTGGAGTACTGTACCACAAAGAAGGATATATTTTAGTCATTTATAGAAAAATGGATACATCTGTAAACCATAATATTAAATATAATAAATCAAACACACAAGTTAGATATCGTATAATTTCTCTTATATGAGAAAGCTGAATAATAAATAAAGACCAAAATATAAGACATAATAGAAACAGGGAAATAGAACTTTTGCAAAAGGTCAGAGGACCAAGAGATCAAGAGAGGGGTGAGTAAAAGGAAGAGTGGGACAAGGAAAAAAAGTATTAAGATGGGTGATATCCATGTATCTACTCCCCACAATGATGGAATGTTTATGCATTACAGTCAGCTAGTAATAAAATATAAAACAAAATAAACATTTAAAGATTTTTTAAAATTAAACTAACATGACCTCACATAAGGCAAGTAGACTTTGGATTGGGAGTTGGGTGAGATTTCTTTTCTGAAAGATGAAAGAGCACAAATTTAATGATGTACCCACCTATGACCACGGTTTCCTCAGTGCTGTACTTAAACCACTGCTCAAAAAGTCCGTGGGACGGTGCTGTCTTAGAATTTCTTGACAGCATGAGAACTTCAGTGCTCGACCAAGAACGGGACGGGGCAAATAGGATGTCTGGTCACCTATGTAAATCCAAAAGCCAATTTGAGGAGCTAACCTGAGAAACACCAGTAAGTCAAATTTCCACTTGAGAAAATCACTAATCCTCTCTGGTCCTCACTTTCTTTGACTTTAAAGCTGACAGTGGTGTCTACCTCTAATGCTGATTATGAAGGTTCAAAAAACTGCTACACAAGGCACCTGGCATCTGGTAAACTGCTCAATAAATTTCCTCTGTTATTGCATTGTTTTTGTTGTTTAGTACTAAGATTAAGCCCAGAGATACTGTACTATGGAGTTGCGTCCCAGGCCCTCTTTACATTCTACTTTAAGAGAGTGTCTCACTGAATTGCCCACAGTGGTCTCACAGTTGTGATCCTGCTGCCTCAGCCTCTGAATTACCTGGGATTATAGGTAGGCACCATGGCTCGCAGCTACTTTTCCTATTGTTGTTTGAGGGGCTTACAAGTGTGTGTTTAGATCGATCTAATGAGTCAAATTAATCCTATGACTTTTTGTCTTTAAAAATATATATACAGCATGGTTTCAATTATTCAAGACTTAGCTGTCCATCACTTTCTACTGGATATGAACATCTTTTTTTAAAAGTGTCCTGATTATGTTTATTAAAGAGAAAAATTTAACAATTCAGAAATAAGTACTCTGTGACCTGTAGACTATCACTTGGCATGGGTCCTAATTTCCATTGCCAGCCTAAAAACTAAAGAATTAAAGGCCCTAATGATAGCTCAACTTAAAATGAGATAGAATGGAGAATGAATTATTCATAGTAAGAGGCTTTGAGAGAGAGGTGAAGTGACTTGCTTAGTATCACACTGGAAAATATCATTAAGTGATATTTATTGATTCCTAAAAAGGAATCACTGAGATTCTGTGCATTCATGGATGATTATATACCAATACCAGCTCTAGAATAGAAGCTGTAGGGTGGGGAGTTGTCTGCCTTACTCTCCTCTGCGTGGTAGCGCATAACATGTTACCTAACCCATACTCAGTTAAAGAATAAATCAATGTAGGCTTAGTTTAACACTCTTTTCCTATGCCAAAATAAATACCGAAAAGACTAATATCAACCAGTGGTAACACACTAAACTTTGGTAACGTCTCCACTACAGTGAAAGTGTCTGCCATTATTCACCAAGAATGTCTCATCTTAATAAGCCACTTTAAAGCTAGTGCTTTATATTTCCTTTTAAAAAGTGAAAATCCAAGCATTTTATTTTCAATACAATTTTGACTTCAGAAGTATGTATGTTACCTTATTTGACAGATTAACTTTGTTTGATCTTTTTAACATCACCTAGGTAGTTTTAACTCCCCGCCACTGGAAAAAAATACCTGACACCCACAATTTAAAGGAGGAAAGATTTATTTGGCACCCAGTTTTGGTGGGTTCAGTCCATAGCTCGCCAACTGTAAGGCAGAAATGGCCAAGGCATGGTAGAGGAAAACTGCTCAACCCAGAAGCCAGGAAGCTGAGAAAGAGAAATGAGGAGAGAGGGATAAGAATATACCCTTCCACATCATGGTCCTAATGACCCACCTCTTCCAAGCAGATCCTACCCCCTCGTAGTATGTTTAGCTGTGAATTTACCAGTGGGTCAAGCCACTGGTGAGTACAGCATTCCTGCAGCCCAATCATGTTCCAAAAGTGCCACTTCTGAGCACATAAGATGTTTGGGGAATACTTTAGACCAAAATCAAACCCCATTCTACCATGTTAAATTGTCTAGATGCAGGCACTCGTGGAAATCTGGGTTTACAAGTAGATGAAAACTTCTAACACTATCACTCCGTAACTTTTTCTTCATGCCTAAAATGGGATGTATTTCTCATCTCTTTCAGTTTCAAAATATACTGATCTCTTGGTTTTTTATGCTCAAGCATCTCCTAGGTGAAGAGAACAACAGATGGTACATTTGTCACAACATTGTTGACCAACACATGAGAGCTGTGTTCTCAGCTGCCCTAATATCCACCTTCACTACCACAGAAAGGACATTGTCTATTTCTCCAGGGATGATAAATGGTACTTTTCTTAACTGTCCCATTCTTTCTCTAAGCCACCTTTTGAAACCTTATATAGGCTTTCAAGGCTGCCATAACAAGTAGCAGAGACTGGGTGACTTAAACAACGAAAATGTATTTCCACCCAATTCTGGCAGCCAGAAATCAAAGGCCAAGAGAGTGACAGGGTTATTTCTTGTGAGATCTCCCTCCTTGGCTTGCAGAAGTCCACCTTCTCCCTGTGTCTTCGCAAAATCATATCTCTTTGTACATCTACGTCCTAATTTCCTCTTCTTATAAAAAAAGGTTACATTGGATTCAGGACACCTCATAACCTCACTTTACCTCTTTAATGAGCTTATCTCCAAATACACTTGCATTCTCAGGTAGCAGGGGTTAGGATCTAATCATCTAAATTTCAGGATGGACACAATTTTAGCTTATAGCAGATTCTTATTTGAGAGCAGATTCCTGTTTCCAATACCTATTTGTTTTCAAACATTAATCTTAGCAACAGAAACTATGAGGCCACAGTACTATACTAAGTCTCCACTAGGAATTAAGTAAAGAGCTACAACTTTGATAGTGGTTCCACGAATGGCAGGAACAGGCATGGCTTTAACTTATTTATGTTTTTCTTTTTCATTTGGAGTGAGATACTCACTCATCCACACTTCTATGTATCAGAACAAATGCTCACTGGAAAACAGACTAATCTCCCACATGTAATAGCTGTCAGAAAATAACAGCATCAATGGAAACCAATAGCGGTTAAGAAACATAATCATCTAGATTCCTGCACTTGGTTAAAATGAAGTCGTTAAGACACTTGATGCAACCACTTATCATTCTGTCACCCAGACATGTCCATCTCCCGGGAGACTCAAGCCTCAGTGCATCTGAAATGTGTGCAGTATCTATTACATGTGCATTTGATACAGCACAGCCTTTCACAGAGTGCCTCCTGGGGAGCCATTTCTTATGCATAATTTCCACAACAATTTCCATGCCATCAACTGCCTGAATAATAACCCCTAAATATATTAATCCCCTAAATACCTGAATCCTTTGACTCAGGAATTATTCTCTTTTATTAAACTTGGTGTGAAAAATTTTAAACACCTAATCTGCAAGAGGCAATAAGAGGGACACAGCTCAGAGACAAGTTTGGACTGATGGACGCCTCACTACCTAATTATCACCTCAAGGTCAATAATTTAATCATTTCCTTCTTTTCAATACAGCAAAAGGAAAAGGCATCCGGCTGAAATATCCAATTTATTCCAGTGTAGAGATAAAGAATCTTCTCTGACAGGGAACTAAAACAATCCCGTCTGTGACTGTTGGCTTTCAGTTTCCTGTGTATGATAAACATCACTTAAGCTTAGAGTACAGAATAAAGTAGGGCGAGCATTGTGAATAAACTTCCTTTCAGTCTCAGAAGCAGCGGACTGCACAGAGAAGGAGGTGGAGTGTTGTACTCCAGCATCTCCTGGGATAAGCAGGGATTCCAGAATGACAGCGCCAGAGCCCCAGTTGGCATGGAGGAGCTATGGTGAACTGCCACAGGTGGCCACAGCACCTCAGCTGTATGTGCAGGGAGAGACACTCTCAAATGTCCTCCAACTGCACAAATAACCAAAGACTCATACTGGAGCCAAAGACCATGCTGGCCAGCGCACAGGAAAAGCTCTCCTGAGCACAGCTGTGCTGCAGCTGCTGACATTTCCCAAACAGAGGACAAGATGGAACACAACATCACAGATATCCCAAGGATTCATTCATCCATAAACAAAGCTCTGCTCTGTACAGGAATGTCAGATTTGTCGACACAAGTGGAAAGACATGGTCAGGGGAGAGAATCAGGCTCCTATTTATGCAGGTTTATGAACACGGAAAACCTAAAAAGCTATAAGCCTGAAAAACAACAAACTCAAATCACTGAAAAATGGTCTTTATTCACCATACACACACGCTTTTTATGTGCTTGAAAGTTCTAAGGCAGAACTGAACCTCAGACCCTGGTTACCAGGGGGTGACTCCCTTCCTGCAGACAAAGTTGCTACCTGCAAAGTTTGCCTGCTGCCCTCACCCTCTTACCTAGAAAGGCCAGGCTTGTGACTCTGAGCCAGCCCATCTGGGATCCGTGCTCCCTCTCTCTCTCTCTTTCTCCCCCACCCCCCACCGGAAGAAGCTCCTTCAACACTAGGCCTGGAAACTTCTGAAACATCACCCAATTCAAGGGACACTTCTTTCTTCCACCTCAGGTGACAGAGTTACTATACCTTCTACCACTACACAAGGACTCTCTTTTATCCAGTTTTTAAACACCCATTTTCCTCACTTTCCGGTACCTGCTCCCTGCAGTCTTCCAAGGGCCTCCAGTGCCCACTCACAGTCTCCTCGGGACCCTGGAGCCATTCACTGCCATTCACCTCAACAACCTTCCAGCCTCTACCCTGGCCAGTTCTGAAAGCCACACCCACTCTTGTCACTTTTTTGACAGCACTCCACTGCTAGGTTCCAAAATCTGCTAGTTTTGGAAAAATGCATACCAAAGTATTCTAAAACTTGGCACCTTAAAATAATGATAACAGACCATCTGCGGACTGCAGGAGATAGAGAACCAGGCCTCACCAGGAGGCGATCCCTACCTGGAAACCAGTGCCATGCATGGGTCCCTGCCAGAGTGGGACAGCCAGACCCAACCTCCGTGAGTCAGCACCATTTGCGGACTGTAGAGGGAGAGAACAAGGTCCTCACCAGCAATCCCTGCCTGGAACCCATATCATTTTCATTGTTTTGTTGGGTTGGGTTTTATTCTCTTTTGTTTTGTTTGTTTATGTTAAATCTGATGGCATGAGCAACTATTTAAAAGATAGCAAAATATATTATGGTAGTCATTTTGAATTCACTATTGGCTTATTGTGAAGTCCTTTATTGCATTCACTGTTTTGTTTTTATTGTTTCTATTCTATTCTGTTCTGTTCAATTTTTACTATGTCCAAAGGTATCTGCAGCTATTTTGAAGAAAACAAAAGGCATTATGGCAACTATTGCTGATCTCATAAGGTTTTGAAGTCTTGTATCACTTATATCGGTTTATTTTTATTAGTTTTATTCTGTTTTATTTTCCTTGGTTTTATCCTCTTTAAAATAAAAAAAAAAGATAACATTTGTCTTTTCATATATATTCCATGGGCAGAAAATTGAAAGCAGCTAACCTTGGTGGACTGGTGGTCCTGGCTTGTCAGAAGCTTCGGGCCAAGCATGGGTGGGGCTGCCCTCCTAGGAGAGCCTGCTTGGGCTGGTTGTTGGCAGAGCTCTCCAATCATCTGCTTAACAGGTCTCTTGAGTAGGAATGGATTTGTTTTTTGTCTAAAACAAGTGGAAAGTAAGATAAAGTATACAACAGTTTTCATACATCAGACATCAGGCAACACAAAACAGCAATTCCAAGAGAGGAAAAGAAAGTGCTCTAAAGGATATAACTGCATGTGTGTTTAAGTGTGTAAGATAGATGACCATATTACTGTTTTTGTTAGAATGTTGAGCAGAACCATTAACAGTCTCATTGTTTGAATGTATACTTTGTATGTTTTAACTTTGTAACTTGAAAAACTATTTCCAATGATGACAGTATGTAACTTATAAAGTGGCAATTTCTTAGTGTTTTTGTTTTTGTTTTTGTCTTTTGTTGTGGTTGCTATTCTTTTTTTTCTTTTTTTCTTTCTTTCCCCTTCAGAACTCTGTATTGTTGCTACCCTCTTTCTGTTTTGTTTGGTTTTTTTTTTCTTTCTTCTTCTCTTTAAATAAAAAAATTTAAAAAAAAAACAGCAATTCTGGAGAGAAAGAAGCAAATGAAATGAATCTTATATTGCCTCCATATTTCCTGCCTGGCATTTTTGGATGATAGCACAGGAAAAAGGAAGCCAGGAGGAGACTGGAGATCACCTGAAATTGAGATGGAGCTGGGTGTTCAGGGCAGCCAGGAAACCAGAGAGGAGGGAGCAGCACAGAGAGCTCAGGAGATCTGCAGAGGGGCTGAGAAAACTACCTGAGACAAGAGTACAGGGGAAGCCCTCAGAAGTCACACAGAAAGGTTTGTGTTCCCAGCTGGCAAATTCACAAAGGGCCTCAGTAGAGGATCTAAATTAGACCTAAACCAAGGGCTACTCTGGTCCTGCCCAATGAGAACAAAAATCACATTTCAAAATAAATTCTTCCCAGTAACTTATCTGCATTCAGAACAAAACTCTAGAATATTAATAGAAATGGAAAATATCCAGGGCTCATTTGAGACAATGTGTAGCATGCAATAAAAATCACCATGCATGTAAAGGAATAGGAAAAGACTCAGGAACAAGTGATAGAATTAACACACAAGGACATTAAAATGTACAGTCTTTATATTACACATTTCTTATGTTCAAAGAGGCAGAGAAAAGATTTAGTGTAAGAAGAAAAAAAGAAAGAAAGATATAGATATAGATAGATATAGATATAGATATAGATATAGATATAGATATAGATACAGATATAGATATAAGAAAAACCAGGGGCTGGATTTAGTTTTTGTGTAGAACACCTAGAGGGAAATGCAGCACTTGAGGGGAGAGCGCACACTCTCATGTATGATTAGCATGACCAAGGTGTAGGCTTGATCCTCAGCATGGCAGGGAGAAGGAGCCGGGTAAGGAGGGCAGGTGGAAGGCAGAGGGTGAGAAGAGGAGGAATTATAATTACGATCTCTGAAAAAGGCCATGATGTGTGGCAGTTTTGTATAGGTTTGAACCAGTTGGTAAAACCGGAGGGTCTTTGTGTGGGTTAGTGTGTTTTTCCTGGTGTATGTGCGTTTGTCTCTCTATTATATATTTTTCTTGGTACTGGGAATTGAACTCATGACCTCATGTTTGCCAGGCCGGCATTTATGCCATTTATGCCTCTTAATCCCCAGCTCCCTCTCTGTTATTTTTTAATTTGTGTGTGTGTGTGTGTGTGTGCACATGTGCAGTGCACATGCACATAGGTACATGAGCAGAGTTGAAAGTGTTTGTTCGCTCCAGGCTGGAGTTTGTGAGTACATATGAAGGAGCCAAATTAGGTGTAAAGTCATGGAAACAAGAAAGCAAATGTCACAAATCACAACCACAAGGTACAGCCTCATACTCACCAGCATGGCTATTTCCCTATGAGTGTGTGTTTGTAGTGCCTATGATCACATTCGTTGTGGGGGTTGGCATGTGTACATGACATTTCTTAATTCTTTTTTTATTCCCTTTTCTTTCCCTCTCTCTCCCTACATATACAGGACACCTTCATTTTATACATGTTGGTAGTACATGATGATCACATTCCTCAGAGGGATTTGGTTTATGTACACTGTACTTGCCCCACCTTTGATCTCATTTCTCATATGCTAAGGATCCATCACACTATGATTTAGAACACCCACACAGAGCCAGACATGGGATGTTACAGTTTGTGCCTTGATGTCCCCCCAAAGCCTCAGGCAGTCATGGGGACAAGCTTCTCAGAGAGAGCTGAATCTAGAGTTTGTGATTGATTCGTGGTCCAATGCTGGGATTAAGGATGTAAGTGCATCAAACATAGCCTAGAAAATGACAAACTAAGGTAACCATTAATTTATCACCTTTAACCATGAGAACCAGATTTGTGGTTATATAACACAATCTAAAAAAAAAAACAGAGAATTATATGCAGCAAATAAGCCCTCAATGTGCCAATTTTACCCTTAGGAGAGAAAAATTTAAAAGGAGTTAGAGGAAAAAATAGACAAATAGAAGAGGAAGAGATTAGAAGCAAGGCTGGAGGACAAAAGAGGATTATGCAAACTTTGGAAAACTGGTGCAGAAGACAGGAGGAAAATAGGGAAGAAATAAGAGGAAGAACAGAACAACCACCACAAAGAAGCTAGAAACCACATTCACATTCATGCAAAAACAAGATAAAACAATGAAGGATAAGACAAAACCAAGTGAACAAACAAGCCAGAGAAGGAGAAAGACAGAGAAAGAGAGAGTCCAATTCCAGGTTTGTCTCTGCTGTCACTGATAGATGATATGTGAAGAGAGTCCGGATATGTGCTGATTTATCCCAGCAAGCCAACAGTAACTTACTGGCTGTATAGTGGATAATCTCAGTGAGCCTGTACCTTTATTTCCTCTGAAGTTCGGGCTGGGACCAGACGCATTCAGCCTGCCACTGTCAGTCACCTTCTGCAGACTGGAACTCAGCTGGGAGCTTTTAGATGCACCAGTAGTTGTTCTGAGTTCTGAGCTCAGTTGGCCCCTCTGCATGATGGCTCCTAGCCAGACATGGCTGTGGGATGTCTTAGCCCTCAGCACCCACCCCAGCTAGTGTAGTCCTTCATGTGCGCTGTTTCCCTCCACTGCTGCATCTCGCCATGGAAGCCTCTGTGCTGCTAGTAGTCACTGTACATCCACAGGTTTGAGCCACTCCTCTCACACCGTAAGTTCTGACTCAAGGAGAAGGCTCTGCTGGCTGCCTCCTTCTTCTTTGTTGAAGTTTCTCTCTTCATTCTCCCTGTGGGCTTCAATTCTCTCTTCAGATCCTTCCTGGATCTAAGGGACCCATTTCCTTCTTTGTCTTCCTTGAGTTGCTATACTCCAGTGTCTTGATGACAATTCTCAGAGATGTTCTTTCTCCGATGCTTACCACTCCACCATCTTCCCAGAATTCCTATAATAAATTTTTAATGTAAATGTTCACTGTATCACACATTGCACTTAGCAAAAAAGAAAGAGTCAGAATTATCCACTCTCTGTGTTCCATAGTCATAATTGGAACCACACCCACATTTCTCCACTGGCTAGGAAGAATGAGCCAGATGTTACTAATGGTGAGCTATGACTCACCACTGTTCAAAGGGCAGGTCAGAGCCCATTGCACCTTGCCAGAAGCAAGGTTCAGTTGCAAGAAGAAAACAGGTGCAGATTGCTAGATGGAGAAACAGAAGCACCTACCTCAAAATCATCTCACCTCCAGGAGCAGGAACTTCCTCAGGAGCCAGAGAACTGTCTGCCACCCTTTGTGTTCCTGGTTTCATCAAATGGTGATCAGTTCTATGCCAAACAATGAAAGGCCCAAAAAGGATTCAAAAAGGATAGTGAGAACAAGAACAGTATTTTTGGGTTTGTGGAATGTGTGTGTAAGAGGTATACGGTTGGGTATGGTAAATATAGGTTACATTAATCTCTTAAAAACAGAATTTTTTAAAAAAACCAAACAAAGCATGTGATATTCAAGGGATGTCAACTGGAGACATTGGCACCTTCTTCTAAAAAATGTAAATGACCCTTGCAATATCAAAACCCACGCTGTAATATTTGCTTCCTTCATCCCCTAATAATAGTTTTGCTTATCAAAATAAGCCCATTATATTTTTTAATTTCCTGAATTAAAGTGATTAGGGAAGCAGATTAGCTCAGAATATCATTTTTTAAAAAATAATAAAAATAGGCTAAGTGTAGTGTCACAAATCTATTTCTGTACTCAGTAGGCTGAGGCAGGAGCACAACCCCAAATTTGAGGCTATCCTGGGCTATTTAGTGAGTACAAGGCAAGCCTGAATTACATAGTGAAACCTGGCCTCAAAAAAAAGAAAAACTTAAAAATAAATATAGAACAATATATAATATATGTTATATATAATAATAAGTAATATAAAACTGGAGACCTAAAGAACTGTAGAATTGTTTGTCTTTGGTGAACCGCAAGTTGGGGTTGAATCTTGCTTCTATGTCTTCCCATTTTGTTTTGTTTTTTGTTTTGTTTTGCTTAATTCCTCTATTGATGCTTATAAATTATTTATAGTAGGTAGCTTTATTGCTAGTATTGAGAAACCTTAGAAAACTACTATTTCTCAGAAATGTATTGTGGATGTAGCTGGTTTTGGGGTTTAGAATCTATTGCCAGATCCTCTTCAATTGATTAGGACTGAGACATCCCTGCCTAGATGACTTAGCCCCTGATTCTTTGAGACTTGTACATAGTATTGTTTAGGACCTCAGGTAATCTCAGTCTTGGCACACCAGGAAGAACAACTGGTTAGAACAATCATGTCACTTTGGCTAAAGTGGTTCAACATGCAATAACAGGAGCACCAAACACAACCTAGAAAATGACAAACACAGGTAACCATTAATTTGCCACCTTTAGCCATATGAGAAAATTTGTAGTTCTATAACAAAATCTGAAACAAAATTGCACATAGTAAAAGCCCCTTGATATGGTGATTTTACCCTCAGCAGAGAAAATTTAACAGGTGTAGGGAAAATAGAGAAATAGAAGAAAAGGAAGAGATTAAAAGCAAGGCTGGAAGACAAAGGAAGATTGCATAAACTTTGGGAAACTGGTGAAGAAGACAGGTGGGTAATAAGGAAGGAACTGAAATAAGAACAGAATAAAACACCAAAAAACTGGATGCAATGCTCATCTAAAAACAAGAACAAGAAACAATCAAGAAAAAGAGAGGGAAAAAAGAAAGAAACAAAAGAGAAAAGTACACTTCAGGGCTTGTCTTTGCTGTCAGAGCCCAGCAAGTCAGCAGTAGAATTATGGCGGGGTAGTGGATAATCCCAGCAAACCCAAGCCTCTGGTCCCACTGAAGTTCAGTCTGCTTCTGGTTTCTGGCTGCTAGACTGGAACCAAGTTGTTGCAGCACTCTAGATGCCTCCTGCCAGCTTGAACTCGCCTGACTTCCTGCTCCTGACCTCCTGCTGATTTGAATTTACACTGACGCTGGGAGCCACTTGATACAGCCAGCCCTTAGCTGCTCTGAGTCTGACTTCACTTCACCCCTTTCCAAAATGGCAACTGGCTAATAGCTTGTCTTGAGAAACATCTGAGGAGCCAACTCCTGCAGTCCACTGCACTCATTGCTATTTTTCGCTGGTGCACTTCTCTGCAAAGGCCTCCGGAGTTGCCAGTAGTCACTGTGTGTCTGCAGGTTCAAGCTGCACCTCCCACACCGCCAGCCTAAGTTCAGGGAAAAAGCACCTCTTGCCACCTCCCTCTTCTGCACTGACATCCCTCTCTTTGCTCACAGCTAAGAAACATTAGCAGTGAAAAAAGAAATAGAGACCAAGTAGGCAGATAAAGAAAAACTGACCAAATAAAGAAAAAGGATAAAGTTTCTCTCTTGTCCACAGTTTCATATGGTAGTGTTCAAATTGGATCCCAGAAATGTGCCATGTAACCCCACCAAGTTTGCAGTAAGATTTGTGCTAGGCATGAGGCTTACCTTGGCCTCTGGATGTGGAGCCTGGGACTGTCTTAAGCAGACAATATTCTGATGCCCACTTCTGCTTCCTGTGATTGTCTCTATGGTGCTCTCCTGGTTGCTGTGGCACCCTTGATTAGGGAAAACTTAGAGTTGCTCCCAGACCTATGCACAACTGGCTCCTTCCAGACCTTGCACAGCTTCCTCTGTTCCACATCACTGACTCCTCTTACACGCTGGGCCTTGGACAGGGGAGTATCCTTGTTTTTATCACAGTAGCTTTGCAGTATAATTTCAAGTGGGGAATTGTGATGCTCCCTGCCTTGCTCTTGTGGCTCAGAATTGTCTTTGCTATTGTAGATCTCTTTTGGTTCCAAAAGAATTCTAGGAGTGTTTTCTCTAAATCTGTGAAGTATGCTACAGATATTTTTATTGTAATTGCATTAAATTGGCATAATAATTTTGGATTGATGCAACAATTTTGGAAATATGACCATTTTCACTATATTGGTTCTTCCTATCCAAGGACAAGGGATATCTTTCCATTTTTAAATAAATTTTTGGGACAAGGTCTCACTATGTAGTATAGGCTGGCCTTGAACTTACTATGTAGCCTGGAACTCATAGTAATCCTCCTGCCTTGGCCTCCCAAGTGCTAGGATTGCATGTATGTGCCACCATGCCCGGCTCTTTTTATATCCTAATATCCTCTTCAATCTCCTTTTTCAGAGTGCTGTAGTTTTCAATGCAGAGGTCTTTTGCATCCTTCTTTAGATTGATTCCTAAGTATTCATTTTTTGGGACACTATTGTGAAAGGTGTGGTTTCTTTAATTTCTATCTCAGTGAGTTTGTTATCTGTGTACAGAAATGCTACTAGTTTTTTTGTTGGTTTTGGGGGGGTTGTTTGTTTTGTTGTTGTTGTTGTTGTTTGGTTTGGTTTGGTTTTTTGTACTGGGATTGAACGCACAACCTTACCCTTGCCAGGCAGTGATTATGCCACTGAGCTAAATCCCTGGCCAGGAATGCTACTAAATTTTGAGTGCTGAATTTATATCCAAGTATGCTACTGAACTTGGTTACTAGTTCTAGGAGTCTTTGATGAAGTTTTTGGTGTCTTCTATGTAGAGTATCATATCATCTGTGACAGTAATTTAGCTTCTTCCTTTCCTGTCCTTATTCCTTTTATTTCTCTCTCTTGTCTAATTGTTCTAGCTGTTTCCAGAACTATCTTGAATCCTTGTATTGTTCCTGATTTTAGGGTGAAAACATCATGGTACTGGAAAAAACAAAGACCTGAGGATCAATGTAAAAGATTAGAAGATACAGAAACAACTCCAAACACACTTAACCACTTTATCTTTGACAAACTGGCTAAACATCTTCACTCTTCAATAAAGGGTGAGGTAAAACTGACTTTCCACATGCTGAAGATTAAAACTAGACCCATATCTCTCACCATGCACTAAACCAAAATAAAAATGGATCAAAGGCCTAAACATTAAAACAGAAACACTAAATCTATTGGAAAATAGCCTGAGTAGAACTCTTAAAGATACAGGTGTAGCCAAGGAGTTTATGAACAAAACCTTATTGCACAAAAAATAATACAAAGGGGCTGCACAAAAAATAATACAAAGGGGCCGGGTATTTAGCTCAGTGGCTTAAGCGCCTGCCTGGCAAGCACGAGGTCATGAGTTAGATCCCCTGTACCAAAAAAAAAAAAAAATAATAATAATAATACAAAGAATCAACAAATGGGATCTCATCATATTAAAAAGCTTTTGCACAGCAAAAGAAACCACCAACAGAGTGAAGCTGTTGTCCAGCTGTTCCTCAAAGGACTAATATCTAGATTATATAAGGAAATCTGAAAAAATCAGACCCCTGAAATTTAAAGACCCAATCCAAATATGAGCATCTAAAATGAATAGACACTTCTCAGATGAAGAAGTAGAAATGGCAAATAAATATATGACAAAATATTCCAATATCCTGGTCATTCAAGACGAGCAAAGTAAAACAACACTGAGATTCCACCTCACCCCAGGAAGAATGGCTATTATCAAGAAAACAAACAATAATAAATGCTGGCAGTACTGTGGGGAAAAAGGAATGCTTCTCCACTGCTGGTAAGAGTGTAGGTAGACTGGTGCAACCACTGTGGAAATCAATATAGAGATTCCTCAAAAAAGCTAAAACTAGAGGTTCTTTTTGGCCCAACTATTCCCTTTCTTGGTATCTTCCTGAAAGAATTAAAAACATCATACCACAACAATATATGTGCACCCATGTTTATAGTAGCAAAGTTCATAATAGCTAAATCCTAGAAACAGACCAAATGCCCATCCACTGATGAATGAACAAAAAAACATGTGGGGTATCAGGGATTTAGCTTAGTGGCATAAGTGCTTGCCTGGCAAGTGCAAGGTCATGAGACAGATCCCTGATACAAAAAAAAAAAAAATGTGGGGCTTTTTTAATAGGATGGAGTACTACTCTGCCATACAAAAGGATAAACTTGAGACATTTCTAGTTAAATGAATGCACCATGAGACCATACTCTTTTTCTTTTTTTGCAGGCGCTTATGCCACTGAGCTAAATCCCCAGTCCTAACTATTACATGGCTTCAGTGAGAAACTAAAAGTGTAAATAATGACAAAATGTATAATAGATATTGTGAAATAGGAAGAAAATGTTCAAATGAGAAGGGGAACGAGGGAAAAAGAATGGGGAAGAGAAGGAAAGGAAAAGAAAAGAAACAATAAAAGGACAAAATGGAAACAAAACTTTTGTAAATAAGGATGGGAAGAAGGGTTGAACGGAGGGGAGGGGGGAATGAGAGAAAAAGAAAAATCAAGATATATCATAAACAGACACAAATTCCCCATAATGAACATTATCACTATGTATGTCTAACATGTACCAATAAAATTATTATTTTTAGAAAGTAGTAAGGGAGGCTTGTAGTACAATAATCCAGAAGGTGAAGAAGGAAGACCATGAGTTGGGGTCAGCTTGGTCTACCTAGTGAGTTCAAGGCCTGTGTGGACTGTATAGCAGGACCATGTATCTTGGAAAAGAAAAAAATAGCAGACAAGATATGGCTTCTTCATTAATGGATTTACAGTGTTTCATAGAAATTCCAGACTAATGTATCATCTCTTACATACAGGTGATTTTCTGTGTGCGTAACTAAACATCCTTAATTTCTATCTTTGTAATATTTTAACAGAGAAAGTCACAAAGAAAAAAAGCAAGCAACACTTAAGGTCCCTGCATATGGTTATATGGCACTGCCTGAGTCTGACCCACCTCATCTAAGCTATCGTAACTATGCATTTACTACAATTAATTTCCATTAATGACAGTAAACAGCCTGGTGCTGCTGCAAAAGACAAGTTAGCCAGGTGCAGTGGACACACCTATAATTCTAGCTGAGGTAGGAAGGTCATGAGTTTAAGCCAAGTCTGGGTTACATAGCAAATCTGAGGTCAGACTGAGCTGCATAATGAGAGCTTGTCTCAAACAAGAAATGAAATCAGTATACTATTGATTTTTTTAAAAAGGAAGGAAGAAGGAAAGGGAGGGGAAGAAAGAAGAGGGGACAGTGAAATGAGAGGAAAGAGGAGGAGAGTGAGAAAGGAAGACAGGGCAAGAAAGAGAAAGAGAGAGAGTAAAAAGGTAATTTGTACTTCACACAGGGTCCCACAGACAGCAGTAACATGGAAGCGAGGCTCATTTTCCATGCTTCTGCATCAGCAGTTTGCCTTGTTTTTTGCTGATCCCTGGCGGCATGTGTCTGAAGGAATAAGGGTCAAGAGGGTGGAGAAATAAATGGAAATGAGACTAGAATCGTGAAAACCGTATTTACCAAGTCAGTGAGTTGATATTCAATTTATTAAGCAAGTGAGGAGTCCAAAACAGAGCTACAAACACTTGGATCAGGGCTGGGGATGTAGCTCGGTGGTAGAGCACTTGCCTAGCATGAGCAAGGCCCTAGGTCCCATTCTCAGGCCTGCAAAGAAGCAAGAGGAGGAAAGGGAGCAGTGGGAGGTAGAAGGAAGAGGAAGAAGAAAAAGGGAGGAGGAGGAGGAAAGGGGGGTGAGAAGAGGGAAAACAAACTGCAATGTGACTCCAAAGCACATACCCAATCATAACCTTTGCTTTCTTGCTGACTCCCATTTATTACAGAAGAAAACAACAAGCTTCACATGTTCTACCCTTTGCCCATATCTCCCAGTTTGAGCTCCTGAGTAACATCAACGGGTACTTACCTCATGTTTAAGGCAGGGAGTGAAGTATAAGAGAATGATCTGGCATGAGGACAATTATCATCGGCTACCATACAGATTTTTATGCCCTTGTCTGTAGTCTAAGAAGACGCACCTCTGTTCGTTTTAGCATTCTGATGGGGTGAAATAAAAGTTAAAGCTCAGTCCTCTGATTTGTGGCATTTCTAGAGATTTCTAAAGCTCCCAGTATATCCATCCAGGGGCGTCCTCCATTTAGGCCAAAGCAAGCTCTCTTTCCTCATCTTGGAAAGATGCTGCTGACACTTACTTATTATTCTCTCCCAGTTACTCACATATGAATGCGAACTGTGGAGGCCCTCCAGACTGATGTCTCATTACTTAGTCATTCATAAATGTTAGAACATTTAGCTCAAAAATAGATGACAACTCATAGAAACTCTCCCCAGTTTATTGTTTCTGATGATTAAATTGTCTACAGAAGCAGATCCATAGCCCATCCAGTCCGCTGACTGCTGTTTGTAGTTGTTCTATGAATTTTCCTCCTGACAGCTTTCTAAATGGGCCTACCCAGGGCTGATGTTCTCAAATTCATTAGCATAAATGAGCCAAGCCAAGCCCAGGGCCAGCCCTTCAGTAGAGGAGAAAAGCTACAATGTTAAAATAACACAGATTTCCTTTTAGTTTCAGGTTTTAAAGGCATGGACAGGCACGGTGAGTAAGAGCTAAGTACGGTGACATCTGAGAAACTCGAGCACAAGCAGAGAGTGTCTCCTGCGTTTTGAGCTGCAATTTGTTCTGCAGTCAGCATAAGGGCATGGGCGCCTGGAATGAATGACTGCCCTACCTGCACAGTCTGTCTTTAACCAAATCTGTTGGCTCCACCTAATAAAACGTTGGTCCCTGAGACTGAAAGTAATCCCATTTACTCTGTTTATGTTTTCTTTTTCTTTTACTTTTTCTTTGTTCCCACATAGTTGAGTGTTCTTCCTCTTCCTCTGCTGATATCTTCAGGTGCCACCATCCAGAGTAACTAAACAGACATCTCTTGTCTACGTTCCAATAGACTACTCGACTTCCTCTTTCTTTTGTTTGTAATTTGGGCGCGCCTTACTTGACTTAGGTAACGTATTTCTGCAAAATGTGTATATATCAAATTTTTATAAACTTAGTAATAGCATAAATGTCCAGTGAGATCATTGTTTAAAGGTTATCTTGATGTATGTTGCTATGAGATGAAAATCCTAAGAATGACCTCTTGATTTCTCCCCTACCAAATAAAACTCCACCTTCCGAGTTCCATAAAGTAGGATAGATCTGTAAATATTTTTGTTCTTTGCAAACAAGTGACAATGGGCTAAATGTTCATGTTCCCCTCAAATT
This sequence comes from Dolichotis patagonum, assembly GCA_004027295.1. Classification (NCBI taxonomy): domain Eukaryota; kingdom Metazoa; phylum Chordata; class Mammalia; order Rodentia; family Caviidae; genus Dolichotis; species Dolichotis patagonum. The sequence goes on from PVJX010002770.1 coordinate 26,258, forward strand.
TATTAGATGAAATCGTAACCCCCAAGGCCCCAAGGTAATGAACATTTGGAAGTTGACCACCCGGTCATGAGGAAATGTGGGGGAAACAGAGAAAAAACAGAGAAAGAAATGGAAAAAGAAAGAGAGAGAGAGAAAGCCACTGGGGCTGTGTGCCCGCTGAGGTCACAGAGGGAAGACACAGGGAACCCATGACTGTGAGCAGAGGCAGGTCCCCACCAGACACTGCATCTGCCTGTGCTTTTTCTTAGATGTCTGACTCCAGCACTGAGAGATTTCTATCTGTATGAATCACCCAGTCTATGGCCTTTTTTAGAAAGCTCAAACTAGAAGGGAAACCTCTCAACTCCACTTTATTTCATGAGATTTTTTTTCTGCCCTGCCCTGCCCTGCCCTGCCCTGCTTGGCAGTATTGGAGGTTGAATCCAGAGCCTTCACACCAAGCTACACCGCCAGTCTTTTTTTTTTTTTTTTAATCTTGAGAAAGAGTCTCACTAAATTGTTAAATTGCCCAGGCTGGATTTCAACTTGTGATCCTCCTGCCTCGACCTCCCAGAGCGCTGTGATTGCAGATGTGAATCACAGGGCCTGACTTTGTTTTTGTTTTTAATGGAGATATTTGGAGAGTTACTACCCTTTGGGTACTTAAGTTTTAACTCAGGGATGACAGGTGGGTGGATTCTTGGTCTTCTTCCTCAGGTTCTCATAGGTGTTCTTGGCATCAGCCCACTCTTCCCTAGTCAAAGTCACAGTGTTCTCTCCCTCGGGTGTTGGGTTGCTTTAGACACACTGACAGTGCCTTCAGTCTTAGCACACTTTTGCACGAAGAGTGGAGGCTTTCCTTCATTCAACTGAACCCGCCTGGTTCTAGGAACTGCTAAACAAAGGTGTTTATTCTAGTGAGTGTTTATGTACTCAAGGGATCAATTAACAGGCTCGAATTTTGTCCATTGTCTTTTCACTCTTCTGGAATTTCTGGTGAGCAGGAACTAAAGAATGCAATCTCTAACAAACAGGAGAGTTGAAAAACGGAAAACGTTATCTTTTCTTTAAGTCAAGGCACTTAAACAGCAAACACGGGCCGAACAGAAAAGGAAAATCCCCTGAAAGGACCACTTGGTGTCGCTGTTGGTGCTGGTCTCCTGCTTCGGAGACGAAAAGCAGCCGGCTTCGTCCGTGCTGGGGGGGAGCGGGGGGGGGGACTCGAGCTTTATTTTTTCGTGAACGTTTTCTACAGGCAATGCAGGGTTGATTGTATGGGGTTACTTGCCCTGTTTATGTTTCTTGCTCTGCACCGAGAAACTATTACTTAACTGAGGTGATACCGTAGGACAAAAGCAAGTATTTAACACCCACCCCTGCCATGCCCAAAGGTACCCGTGCACCCAAATCCGGGCAGTGTCTCAGAAATGCCGAGCACCGGACCCCACCCCGGAAGTGCAGCGTAGGAGGTCTGCGGTGGGCTCAGCGTTTATATTTTCACTTATTCTCACACTGATTTCGCTACTGTTAAGATTTAGGAATAGTTGTACTTCGCCTTACAGCTCTTCTAATGTATAATGTAAGGCGAACATAAGCTGATTTGATGTTCTAGGTAACAGTTTTACACTCCCCATCCCCACATCTCATTCAAGATGATTTGTTTGCATGTACTGTGTCCCTCACTCAAATGTTTCTTTCATTTTCTCTTCTTCGCATCGCCTCTTTACTTTTCTCTAAACATTTCACGGTATACAATCCCTCAGTAACAGTAATTCTATATTTCACGTTATTTATACATATATTTTCCTACTGAAAAGAAGCTGAGCTGTTTCCACTGCCCATCCCCACTAGGATAGCTCCAGCACCACTCCTAGGAAAAAAGCGAGCTCCCTTCTTTGGCCCATTGCACGTCTGATCCTATGGAAGACACTTCACATGCCTAGGCTCTTTCACAAAACCCCATGAACAAACTTTACAAATGAAGAACACGGAGCCAAAATGCTGCCTCATCCATCCTACAAGTCAGTTTTGAAACTCAAAATTCTAACACCAAAACCTTGTCTTGTTTTGCTCTCTTTAGCTGCTATTTTGTCTTAGAAGTGTCACCTTGCCATTAACCAATTTTGTAAGTGTTCAGGCTGCAGTCTTGAAGAATGATTGGACTAAAAGTTAGTATAAAGAGCCTTTCATCACAACATAGAATGCAGCCTTCTTCACAAATCTCATCATTTGCAGTTACTAGGGAAGAGAAGCCAAGAACGGGTCACAGAACTGCAAGCCAGCTGCTCTTCCATAATCCAGTAAATTTAGGACATTTCCCAAAAGTTCATTCAATGAGGAACAGAAGACCCTTGCACAAGGAACCCATTTGGTGACTCCAACCCTTGGTTGATAAATTGAAGGTACTAGCATATTTTTGGTTGATAAATCTTGTGTACTTTCAACAATACTCAGTGCGTTTCAGCTCTTCTGTAGGAAAAGTCAACAATCTCAAGTTTCTTACTTGCTGTTAGGCTTCAAAGAAAGATTGACTAAAAACAGACTCACCTAACCAATCATTTATGTAAGAAATACTGTTATGATTTTAGCCTACTGCCTAATTCTGCCTTCTCCCTGACACAGTAACTGGAAAAATATCAAAGCAAAAACTGTACTGCTAAATCTGATAATAGCCAAAATAATGATTATACTAGCACCAGGTACTCAAAACACTGCCAACAGAAAGAAAGCAGACAGTGTTCATTTTGCTTTCTTGAGTAAAATTGAAAAAGAAATTCTGAATCCTTGCCGAGTGCCAGAACCTCCTATATCTGTTGATCATCCAGCTTTGATTTTTTAATGTGAAATTCACATACAGTAAAATCACGCGCGCGCGCGCGCGCGCGTGTGTGTGTTGATTTTTCGAGATAGCGTCTTGTGACGTAGTCCAGGTTAGCCTTGATTCCCAGATCCTCTGCCTCGGCCTCTAAAGTGCTTGGATTACACGCAAAACCACCACACCTGGTGAAAATTAACAACTTTAAAGTGAGCAATTAAGGCGCGTTAATTACATTCACAGTGTTGTAAAATTACCCCCATCTAACTTGTTCCAAACTATTTTCATTATCCCAAAAGCAAAGCCTATGCTCCTCGAATAGTTTTTTTCCCTAAACCATGACTGCACCAATCTGCTCTCTGTCTGTGGATTTACCTGCTCTGGAAACTCCGTACAAATGGAACGACACGAATGAAACTTTCTGTGTTTGGTTTCTTTCACCTGCTAGGGTTTGAACCATGTGCAGGAAACCTAATCCCAGCACAGTGATATAAGATGTAGGGGAAGGGGAGGGGGAAATTTCCCAAAAACTGTAAGCATTTTCTTTGATGTTATATGAAAAGCCAACAGATGGCAGAACCTTAAAGGTTAGTTCCAATGTGGAATCCAAAGTTAATATTATGTTTCTTATTACATGAAAATGCATTTCCCTGTTTTACACTTTGAATAGACCCTCTGCCCATCTGTGACTATAACATCATAAATGTTGGTTCCCTGTCTCCTCCACATGTTGGAACATCTTATTTTACAAGGCAAATTAAAAAATCACATTCATTAATATCACTATCAAATCATTAGAAATATATCAGTTTTCAAGGTCATAATGGTGACAGATGTTTTCCAAAATTCTAGTAATATTTTAAAGTTTGAAGCTTGTCATTTGTTTTCCTTGAATTGACACACATCATTTATTTGCAAGTTACCTGCCAGTTTCCCAAATTTGGATAATTGTATTTGTCAGTCTTTCGTGTGTGTGTGTGTGTGTGTGTGTGTGTGTGTGTTGTGTGTATGGTACTAGGCACTAATTGACACCTTTACACCAAGCAGCAGGGTCTTGCCAAGTCACTAAATTGTAACTCTCCTACCTCAGCCTCCTAGAGTGCTGGGATTACAGGTATGCGCCACCATGGCGGGCTTGTCAGTCATTTTTACAAGAAGAAATGGATAACAACTTGTAACTCAAACAGTTGAACAAATACTTTTCCTCAAGATAAAGCTTCTAACTCCTGTATGTAGTAGCAGTTATTTGTGTACTTTTCCAAATCTAGCTTGCAGAATTTTTAAAAGGCATTTCTTCAAGAATCAAACAATAAAATTAACGTGCATCACTCCATCAAGGGCATCTCTAAGGAGCTGGTGTTTTCTTTTTTTATTGCAAGTACTTGGCAATGACAAATACAGTGACCACCAGACCATCCCAGGGCCACTGCCTTGCCGGCAGGCAATTTTACCCTCTATTGCCATCCAGCACCAGTCCAGACATCAACAGTATGAAGGGCAGATGAAGTCTCAGGCTACTGTGCAAATAGATTCACTTTGTAGAACTCACTAAACGGATCTCAGAAAACTATGGTCCGTGCTTAGACAACCACTAATTTAAACCTATAGGATGAGCTCTCACTTCAGCAGCACATATACTAAACTTATAGGATGGGCAGACAAAAGCATAAGGAATAGCTTTTTAAGAGGATACCTGAAATTTAGGATTCCCAAGGAAAGCAGTGGGGGAAAATGCCCCTCTTCAGTTTACTTACACATAGTAAAGAGATCCACAGCTCTGTCATATTGCAAGCATTGCTTGTGTTAGGAGCCAAAGGGTACAGGCAGGAAACTCAGCTGCCTCAGCCTCCTCACCGACCAGCCTCTGCGAGGGGCTTTTGAATAGCACTGAGCAGTCAGTCCTTCCCCACGTGACAACCGCCAGCTCTTTCCTGTGTCCCACACTGGAATCCTGAATTCTACAGTCCTGCAGTTCCAGTCCCGCGCTGTGGCCTCGGTTCATTCAACCGTCCTTTTCCCTTCTAACGACTCCAGAGGAAAAATAGATCACCATCTCAGAATCATAAATCTACCCACCATCACTATGACTGCCTGCTGCCTTCTGCTGCTTCCCCATAGGGGCACCAGGGACATTTTCCTCTTTCAAAAACATTCATGTATTCCTAAATTTTCAAGCATGCTATTTTATTTACTTAGTAAAGTCCAAAATCTTAATGTTCAAGGCCTTTGGTGTTTAGACCCAAACTGAATTTCTTCCTCAGGATTCACCCATCATTTTACCTGAGGTTCCCCTAGCTGGCTCTGCATTACACTCAACTTGAAGGCTTTTTCAGGCTGCGGATTCCAAACCCAAGTCCTTGGGAGCCTCTGATTTACCTGGCCTGCAATCCTGGAAATCTGCGTGGATATTTTAGTTTCCTCTTCGAGTCTACTGTTTCACTGTCTGGAAGCCCTGGTCAGTGTCCTCCTACCCTGCCGCAATGGGGCTGCCCCCTCTCTGCTGCTTGGACTCAATCTCTACCCAGTCACTTTTCCTCCCCCTTGGAGACCCTACTGTTTAACAGCAACCCCAAGTGTACACTGTGTAAACACAGTGCTAGCTTACCCCAACCTAAATCCCCCTCTAACACCTAGGGCTTCAGAAATACTGTTTTCCCACTTATTTGGCACACCTCCTTGGGCCATCTCCATTATTGCTGCTTTGAATAGTTTTTGACATGTGATGGTTATTTAACTTTTGACATATTTTTTGTTTTATAAGGAGTTATATTTTGTCACTCTGCCAACACAGAAAGCTCTTCCAGAGCAAGAATATCCCTTATTTTCTTTGGCTGCCACATTCCTAGTAGCTACCACTGTGCACATGGCTGGCTTTAAAATGAAGTTATTTTGATGGTACATCTCTAAAAAGCCTAAAATATGCAAGATAATATTCAATACTCATATAGCACCTTATGATTATAAAAACTTTCATATCTCTTATTTCTTGTCACATCGACCCTATTAAATATATATTCTCTTTCTTTTCTTTTCTTTTCTCTTCTGTTCTTTTATTCTCCAGTGCCAGGGACTGAAGCCGGGGACTTGAGCATGCCAGGCAAGCTTGCTACCACTGAGCTATGTCCCCAGCCTTCAATGTCTATAATTTGCTACTCCAATCTTCAAACCAGGAAACTAAAGCTGAGAGAATACTAATACCAAGTTCAAATGCACATTAAGTGGCAGAGAAAGAAAATGATGCATGTTTATCCACAGGCAATTTTTTAAAACATTATGTCACACTTCTTTATATGTCATATATTTTTTAATCTTCTGGGCTTTTATTAGTACATGTTTGTAGTACTTAATGATTTCATTTATCACATTCTTCTTCTTTTCAACCTCCTCCCCTTTCCCTCCCTCCTCACTTCCTCCAACTCTTGGTGTCCTTTCCATTTGCAAAAGCTGTGTCTTCATCATTTTTTCTCGTCAATTCTTTCTTCTAATCCCTTGCTGTCTCCTCTCCCTCTATATTTTATTCCCTCTTTCATTTGAAAAAGACTACTTCCTTTTCTTGTATAAGAGAATCCATGTCCTGTGTTAGCTTGTATGTCTGACTTATTTCACTTAATATTATGGTCTTCGCCGGGGATTTAGCTCAGTGGCTTAAGTGCCTGCCTGGCAAGCGTGAGGTCATCAGTTCGATCCCCGGTACCAAAACAAAACAAAACAAAACAAAAAAATTATGGTCTTCTATTTTTTTATTTTCAGAAAATACAAAGCAGTTGTTTTCTTTTAGTAGATTGGGCTATATTCTTTTGAAACATTGCCTTATTTGAGTCTCAGGAGAGAAAAATAAATGGTTTAATTTTAAGGTCTGGTGGACCTCGTAGGAATCCATGAAGGCAAACGAAGCCAGCCTTGCTAAGGAAGGGAAGCGTGAATGCACTACAAAGCTGGGTAAAAGTAAACGAAATAGTCACAGAAAATCAGAGAAAACAAGTCCCAACTAATAGAGGATATGATAAGAGTTTGTCTGCTTTGGTATGTTTACACTGAGGAGTTCCACACTGTAAGATAAAGCCAGCCTGGAAGGGGCAGGCTGATGAGGAAGATCCTGGGGTGCCTGGGTGGTTAATGTTGTGTGGATCCCTTTGGCCAGTGGGGGTGAGCCTACTCCTCACTGCCACAGCTGGCTATTTGTTATCATTGAATGCTCTAACAGGTTTGCCATCACTGCCACAGGCAGTGGGAACTTAATGGGACCTCAAATATTTTCCTGAGAAATCCTTAAAATTTGGTTTATTGAGTCATCAATTTTCTTGTTATTCATGGTTCAAAAGCTGGATATTTTTTCTGCTAAAATATACAAAAGTGAAATATTAGCGAGGGATGGGGGTGTAGCTCAGTAGCAGGATGTTTGCCTGACACGCGTGATCTGGGTTTGGTCCTCCAGCACACGCACACACATGCACGCACACACATGCACGCACACACGCACACACCAGCAGAATTCACGAAGTACCTAGCAAGCCAACTAAAGCACTGACATAGTTGTCGCCAGTCCCTCAGATCCAGAAGAGCCAGCTTGCACCCTCCTCTGTGTCACCACCGCTAGGATTTCCATGTGACTTTGGATCTATGGCCCGTATTCCTTCTATTTCCTTTGATCTGAGATGCAACACTTTCAGCTTTAAAAGAGCAGAAGTTGAAAATAGATTGTGAATTTGAACTACTTGAGTTCAATCCACTGGTGATATTGAGGAATTTCAGTTGATGTACAAAAGTTGTACAGATCAAACAAATGACCTCAGGTTTGCTGAAGCCTGTGTTTTCTCTAGCCCTTTCCTTGAAACCATGAAAATCTAGAGCTTCCCAAAAGGCCTTTGCCCTTGAGAAGGTTGCCAAAGAAAGTCTAAGAGGATGGCTCTGGGAGACTTGCCAAAGCTTCAGTAAACCTCTGGGTTTCAGGTTCCAGGATCAAAACAAATTGTGAAAACAAATGATTGCTTCAGCTTACCTTCATTTAAAGTTACAGCATCAAGTAAAAATCTAATAATGAGAAAGTCTCAGAAATTGATTTTTCCTTATAAATCATCTTTCCCATATTTAAAAACTATTTAAAAAGAAAATTAAAGTGTATTGCTGTTATTTCTTTATTTCCCATTGCATGAGCTGACCACTCATTGCATGAGTGGATTTAAGCACAATAGATGAACTGATGAACAAACCGGTTTCTGCTTGCATGTATTCTACATTCCAGCGGGAGAGATAATGCACTGAATACATCATGAACCTGTGGAAGCAAAATGACTAGGTACTGCTAAGTACTTTGCAGAGAATGACCAGAAAATTCCAAGGACGAGATGTTGACATAAATCTGAATGACAGAAAAAATCAATCCCATGAAGATTTAGGGAAAGCATACTCCAAGACGAAGGAAAAAACATGCATGAGTATATTTCATCAAAAAATAAAAAGGAGTAATCCTACCTTCAACCTCACTTGCACAATTTTTTTTTTTTTAAACCAGGGATCGAAGTCACAAGCTCGCGCTTGCCAGGCAGGTGCTTAGGCCAGTGAGCTAAATTCCCAGCCCAAGTTGCACAATTTTTTTTTTGGTTTGTTTCCTGTTTTTGTTTGAGAGGGGATCTTAGTAGGTAATCCAGACTGGCCTTCAGATCACTTAGGTAGCTCAGGCTGGCCTCGAACTCACAGTGATCCTTAGCCTCCCAAGTGTTAGGATTGCAAGTATGCACTGCCACCTACCCCAGCACTTGTGCAATTTTTAAATTATGGTCCACACTGCAGAACAAGTAACAGAGAACACAACATAATGGGATGACAATGTAGCATAACGGGACTGGCCTCAAAAATTACTGTTCCTGGACTATAACAACTATATTTTGAGCAAATAGCATGAAAGTGCTTCTCGCTGTTGTGAAGATGCTATGTATTTTTCTCCTATTAGAAGAGGGAACATCACAGTAAAAGTAAACCATACTGACAACCACCTTTTGAATTTCAATTGTGTACTTAGTTAATGTTTTTAATTATTAATAAGGATATGGTAAAGATGATGGGAGTTCAAGTACCAGGAGAAGTTGTGCAGAGGGAAACCTCACCCACTCTTGATCCAGAGGATGAGCAGAACTGCTTGGCTTGCCTTCTAAATATCCCTAAGGCTGCGCTGGACACTGCCTAAGCTCTGCTTCCAGGACAGATAGGGAGCTGCATTCAGGCCCAGGAGAGTATCTGCTGATGAGGAAATCAAAACCGTCTTCCTTTAGCTTAGTTCTTCCAGCCATCAAAAGGCAATTAGAATTACTCCAACTTAATGCCAGTTCTAAGTCATAACAGCCAGGGCTGGAGATATAGCCCAGTGACACAGCACCTGCTTGGCAAGTGTAAAGTCCTGAGTTTGATTCTCGTTACCAAATAAATAATAACAGCCACCATTTTTTCCTAAGGGTGTTAGGTTGCAGCATCTCTACCCACTGCCAGTATATTCCCCTTGTAATACATCTTTATGGTTTTCCCTGAGGAGTTGGAGTCTCCCTTTACCATTAGGGAGGTGATAGAAATCACTCTACCTTCTATCATGATGTTTTAAATTTGTGAAGCAAAAAGGGGTGTGAGGTGTTATTCTTCTCTATCAAATGTAATACCTCAGGTTTTGGAATTTCAAGGAGATAATAGTGAATTTTTTAAAAGGGAGACAAATTTAAAGTGCAAATAATTTATTTGTATGGCACCGAGGTGCTAGATTCTCAATGAAGTTATGGAAGTATTCCTGCTGGGTTTCTCTGATACCATTATAAGCTCAGAGGTCACTAAACAGTGAGATTCCCCAGGCACTGGAGGGACTTAAGATGTCAAGCCAGGCCACCTGGAACGGTAGGGTTCTGTTTGATTGGCTGCAGCTGGGCCTGCTCAGGGACTAATGGCCCAAAGGCCTAGAGGTAAGAGGTTACACTGACTGCACTCCTGCAAGCACCCATTGATTATCTCAGTTCTAGATTGAGTGGTTGAAGCAAAGTGTGGAATTTCTTTAATAAATCCAAGAGTGGATGACAGATTCAACCCTGTAGACACCTGCCCTTGACTTCCCTACCACAGTGAGGAGAGATCTGACGCCTTCCAATATTGCAGCAGTGTTGGTTCTACCCAGAGGCAGTTGTGGTAACTGAGGCATCCCGCTTCTCCAGACCCTCAGTCAAGACTCCCAGAGCCGTGGGACACCTCGGTGACTATGTACAGATCACTAGCTGCCAGCTTCTTACCTGGGCTCCCACCTGGCTTCCACCTCCCACACCACATCGAGGCCTTTTAATAGACCATGTTCCAGACTTCCACATTCACAGCATGTCCATAACTGCAAACAACCTGAACGTGTGAAGTAGAGGTAGCACCTTGGCCCCCTCTGCTGCTTAAAGGGCCCATCCCCATCCAAGAGCAGTTCTCAGCCCCCACCTACTCACAGCTACCTTACTCTTCTCAGTCTGATCCAGTGTCATTCTGTATGGCTAATGATAAAACTGCTGCACATCGCCTTAGCAACACGCACATTTGCTAAAAGACGAAGTAAGTTCTGAACTTTATTTTAAAGTGTCTCTCTGCAGGTCTCTCGCTCTAATTTAGGAAATATTTTTAAAGGCAATGGATAAAAAATACCCAAGAAATAGTAGCAAGAAATATTTCATGTGAATTAACATTCATGAAATATGTAAAGACTTTTGTTTTTTAACATGAATCAAAGAGTTTTGGTACTATTAATGTTTCTTAGTATTCTGCATTAAAATATTATTTCTGCTCTAGCCCTAATGCTATAGTTAGTCTTCTAGTAACTTCCTGAAATGTTTGCACACTGGAGTTTCCCATAAAGGAATTTGTATATGATTAAAAAAAAATAAAGATTACTCTGAGGAAACCCTAACTGTACATTTGAAAACAATAAAAGGTTAGTGCTTGGAAACTACAGGGTGTTAGATTTAAAAATTCAAGGTTAAAACTCAAGAATTTCTGAATCCTTATTGTAGGTTCCCAGCAAAAGGAACTGTAGCCTCAGAATTTGACTATATATTTGCATTCCACTTCAACATTTCTGTGGTGTTTTCCCTTTTTTCCTTTCCATCAGAATCTGTTGGTACACGAAATGGAATGGAAAAGACAAAAGAAATCGAAAATTTTTCAAAACTGAACCTAAATACTGAAAGATAATAGATCACAGGGCAGCCAAACACCACAAAGGGATTCGCAGCATTGTTTTCATGTTTCAGTTTGTTGGTCAGAAACTACCTTGAACAATTATGTCAGTGTTTCCCCACAGGTTAGGAAGTCAGACCAGCAGCTTTCCCAAGAGACCAGACAGGACAGGACCCGACAGGCCCTGCTCTCTGTTGGATTATAAGCATATCTAGAATATGTTTTGGGCACCGAGCCAAAGTCCAAGTGCTTCTTCATCCTGTAATTAAACCACTGGTATTGCAATCCAATTCTCACTACAAGAGGAGCCTCTTAAGAACTTGATGGTTTATGTGATTTCCAAGGGAATACTCTCTACTGATTTACTGACTTTTGTGAGTATTCAAAAAGTAAAACTTTATCTCACTTTAGTTTGTTTTCACTCATATGGAATATTATACATAGACTACTGAGGATATATAATGCTATCAATGTGATTTTTTTTAAAGAATAAGGAGTTAGGCCAGGGATTTAGCTCAATGGCATAAACACTTGCCTGGCAAGCGCAAGGTCATAAGTTCCATCCCCGGTACCAAAAAAAAAAAAAAAAAAAGAATAAGAAGTTAAGCCAAGCACAGTGGCACATATTTGTAATCCCAGCACTCAGGAAGCTGAAGCAGGAGGATTGTTGCAATTTTGAGACCAGCCTGAGCTACAAAGTGAACTAAAGGCCAGCCTGAACTACACAGCAAGATCTTGTCTCAAAAAGAAAAAAATAAAGAAATAAAATTTTATAAAACAAAAGTTAACAAGTTACCTAAAGAGCTTGAAAGTCTAAATAATTGTCCTAATTGCTTTTATTCAAGCTATGATATACAGTATCTCTTGTCTGCTATTTCTAGTTCCAGAAGAACAGCTGTGGACAAAACAAAATCCCTGCTTTCATGGAGCTTTTATTCCACAGGGAAACAAACACTCAACAACAAATCAGTCAAAAGTATGATAACAATAAGTCCTATGGAGAAAAATTAGTGCATGACTGTGCAAGTGAAAGGGTATCATTTAGGTAGTAAGTGGACATGCACCAGGAACCTGAAGGAGTGAGGGAATCCTAAATGTTGTTACAGATTACTCATTGTTTAATCCCCATGACAGCATGACCAGAACTTTATTCCTGGTTTACAGATAAGAGAGTTGAGGTGTAAAAGTATAATGAAGTGTGCTTGAAGCCATCCTACTTACAAAGGATAGGCTAATATTTGAACCTAGATCTTTTTCACACACATTTTTTGTTGTTGTTTTGTTAGGTTAGTTGTTTGTCAGTCGGGCTAGGGCAGTGATGGCAAGCTTTTTAGAGCTTTCAGTGATACTAATAGCCTACTGCAGCATGCATGCCCTAATTGCCACCACATTAGGGAATGAAGTCAAGAAGCATATACTAGGCAAGCACTCTACCACTGAGCTACAGCTCCAGGAATTTCATTTTGCTTTGTTTTACTCTGAGACAGGATCCCATTAAGTTGTTCAGGCTGAACTCAAACTGGCAATCTTCCTGCCTCAGCCTCCCAAGTAGCTGACACTATCGACATGTGCCATCACAAAAGGCTACAGGCTGACTTTTTGATCACCTTCCTCCTATCAGATCATCCAACTACCCACTGTCAGAAGTTCTATGTGTTCAATTATTGGAATCCATCTAATAGAAAAGTGTCAACATAATACTTTAAAATTTTATTTTCATGGATAATTATTTATTCCAAGTTTTGAATTGCAGAAGTCCAATTTAGATAGCTACCACTTCATGAATCTCTTGTTCTTCCCCCCAGTAAAATGGAGCATCACGAGGTTTTAGATTTGTTACTTTCTTCTCCTGCTGAAGACTTGCTTCAAGTTTAATTGTACTTGAAGTAGACTCATTTTCCCCCACATCCATTTATTTCAAGAAGAAGAAGAAGAAGGAAGAGGAGGAGGAGGAGGAGGAGAAGGAGAAGGAGAAGGAGAAGGAGAAGGAGAAGGAGAAGAAGAAGAAGAAGAAGAAGAAGAAGAAGAAGAAGAAGAAGAAGAAGAAGAAGAAGAAGAAGAAGAAGAAGAACCTAATTTCAAAGCTCCTCAGTCAGGGGGCTAAAATCTTAACTTGAAAGGGAAAAATAAGTGAAATTAGGTTCACTAAAATGAATTAGAAAAGCCCTCTCCATTTCCCTGGTGAGGGGCCAACACAAAGCTCTTTGGACACACATGCACCCATGCACACATGAGTGATGCCCCAACTCACCCTGTAGAGGGGAGGTGCTAGAATCATCCTCAAATCAGCTGGCCAGGAAAAGCTATGAGAACAGAGAGAAGGAGAGGACGAAGGAGAGATGGAGAAAGGAATCTGCCATTTGAAGTCTCCATCATCATTTAACCTTCAGTTCATTTTTGTTTTCAATTTCAGTTGATCCAGGATCAGGGTCAGGTGTTTATCTTTGGCTCCGTAACTGCGTTTTACACAGGAATGATTTCCTGCACGGGGAAGGAATTGCTTCCCAGACCAGCTGTCCTCATGGCTCCCGCTTCAGGACATCTCACAGGACCTTGGCCTGCTGGGTTGTTGAGAAATGATGGCAGAACCACCACTACTGGGTTGTCCCAGCTTTTAGTACCTTGATTCTCTCTTCTCTCCCTGGATGCTGATATAAAACAAGAAGCCATAAAGCCATGCATTAGGTGTAAGGATGGAAGGGTCCAGGAGCAAACAGGGAAGAGAAAGACTGTTCTCTGAGCCACTGCAGACCTGAGGAGGTGGAGTCTGACAGCAACTGAGTGATTTGTGGGAAGGTGAACTTACAAACATTATCTTACTTAAAACCACAAATGAATTTTTTCTCTCTGCCCCTCAAGTCCAAAGGATGAGTGGGTCAGGTTGTAAACTTTAAGATCAAGGCCCCTTTGCCTCATGCTTAGCTCTTGAGTTTTAGCATGGACTCCATGTGGAGCACAAATAATAGCCTCACAAGCAAGAGTTGTAGAAGGTGCAGTTAGAAGTCGGAGGCCCCTTAGAAGTCGGAGGCCCCTTCCGTGGGTCCCACAAAGAGCCTGTCATCAGGCCTTAATCAACTCCAGCTATTAAAGCGCATCCCTGTTGAAGCTCGCCTTCCTAGCCTCTTCTGGAGTTGCGTGGCTTCTTGAAGGAGCAGCGGTGTGCAGGAGGGCGCGGATACAGTGTGTGCAGGAGTGAGTGGGCAGCGTGTGCAGGAGTGTGCAGTACAGTTTGCGCGCACCATGGGGACCCAAATGCACCGACAGATAGAAACGTATGCTCTGTAGCTGAGTCTGTGCAAGAGCACGCGGCCGTCAAGTTGCACCAAGGGAAAAACTTTCAAGTCTCCCATGTCACGCCTGTCATCTTAGTACAATCTCCCTCTATTGTCCTTTGCGCCTGAGCAAACAAGCGCTCCGAGGTTCGCAGACCCAGCAGAACCAGTCTCAGGTTGCACAGCCGGAGCCTCGGGGAGCAGAAGTGCTGCTCCCGCCGCACCTGTGTGCAGGCAGAGCTGGCCTCTGGCGCAGCGGAACCACGGCCTCCCTGAGAGCCGGGCGCGGTCTGGCTAACGAGGGCGAGGCCGGATCCTCCAGGTCTCCGCAAGGTGCGCTACCCCACCGGTTGGATGTCCAGGTGTCAGTGCTCTGCCTGGCCCCTCGTCTGACCACGCCTCCTGCCCCGCCCCCCCAAGCCGGATTGCGCGTGCCCATACCGAGTGGCGCCCCCCCCCCCACGCGCCGCAGGCCCACCCAGCCCCCAGACAGCTCTTCCCGGGGTCCAGGCCTCCACCAGTGCTGGGGCGAGGTAGGGGCGGGGCCCTCGCAGTGGGTGTGACTGCAGTTTGGCCTGGCACCCAGGGTCTGGCTGGGGGCGGGCCGGACTACGGCGGGGCGGGGACGGGGCGTGGCCTTTAGCGGTAGGCGTGGTTTGGGCGTGGCCTTGGGCGTGGCGGCGGGGGCGGGCGGGCCAGACAGGGATGGGGCGGGACCCTGTAGCAGTGGGTGTGGCCGAGGCGTGGCCTGGGCCGGCGAGTCTGATTGGGGCGGGGCTGGGGCGGGGCTGGGGCGGGGCTCGCCCGCGCGCCCGGCTCAGTGGCGGCTCTGCCCGCAGGTCTAGTTTCAGGCCAGCTGCTCTGTCCCTCGGCGACGCCATGGCAGCTCCGGGCTCCCAGGCCGACTGCGGCTACATCCGGACTGTGCTGGGCCAGCAGATCCTGGGCCAGCTGGATAGCTCCAGCCTGGCGCTGCCCTCCGAGGCCAAGCTGAAGCTGGCGGGCGGCGGCGGCCGCAGCGGCCAGGCGGCCAAGAGCCTGCGGATCCAGGAGCAGGTGCAGCAGACCCTGGCCCGGAAGGGGCGCAGTCTCGTGGCCAATGGTGAGTGCTGCCCGGACCAGGTCCGGCCCACCTGTGGCTCCTCGCCCTCCACGCCCCGCGCACCCGCGTCCGTCCGGGGATGCAGCCCAGACCCTCCGCGGGGTGTCATCCGTGTGACCTGTGCAGGCTCAACGCGCGATCTGTGCGGAGGGGCCTGAAGAGTTCTGGCTTCCTCCCCTCGGTCTGACACTGGGCGACCCGGAGACGCGGGGGTCTGCACATACCCTGAAATTGCATGCAGAATTTTCCAGTGCACGATCATTTTATTCTGGGAGAAAGAGCCCCACGCATTTATGAGATATTTTAAGAGTCTGTCACCTCATAAATATTTTGAAAAAGAAAACCTAAAAGCTCTTACAACCTGTGGATTGGGATAGTGCTGCCTCGCCCAGGTCCGCCCAGGGTGCGCGGCCAGTGGCTGATCTGGGAGTGAACAGACTGGGGCTTTGGGCCGGCCACCACCCCGCGAGGGAGGAGGGAGAGGTCGAGGAGGAAGAAAGGGACTCTGGCCCGGCAGGCAGCAGCTGTGCCCGCCCGCCAGGCTCTGGGGTGCGGGCCGCGTCCCCACCTACCTCGGTCGCTAGTGCATGCGTGGGTGCAAGGATGGGCTTTCTGAAATGTGGGACTCTTGAGATGAAAGAGGTTCACTTACACAGACACAAGCGATTTTAGCCATCAGTGGCCAGGGCGATTAGGAAGGGGGAAAGATGGCAATCCAGTTGTCAAAACTAGAGCACATGATACATATATCCCTATCTCCCCTGCTGAAGTCATGTTTTAGTTTAGTGCTTTTAAAATTACTCTTATAAAGCAATAGGCCTGCCGCAGAGGAAAAAAGGGTTAAAAAATGAAGGATTAAGTTAGAATAAGTTTATTTTCCCAACTTTTAAACTGTTTCTTAGGAAGTAACTTGGGCAGTGGCCAATGCAGAGCCCTTTAGGAAAGAACATACTAACAGCCAGGCCTATGTATTTAAAACAGTGGTCTGGGATGCAGAAAAGGATCCTAAGGGATCTGGCAGTTAATATGGACACAGTGGAAAAGAAAAAAGATGTTCAGTGATGATAAGCCTATGCAGCTGAGTGCTTACTATATGCCCAGAGTTGGACTGTGTAGTTTGCATTCAATGAATCTTTTTTTTTTTAAGAAAAAAAGTACAGGGGCTGGGGATTTAGCTCAGTGGCTTAAGTGCCTGCCTGGCAAGCATGAGGTCGTGAGTTCGATCCCTGGTACCAAAAAAAACCAAAAAAGTACAAGCTAGAGATTTTTTAACCCCCATTTTACAGACAGGAAAACTATAAGAAGACAAGTCATATTTAAATTCCTCACATAGTACATGCAGAATTGGTACTTAAATTCCCAAATCTGAATTTTTAAGCCTTTGAATTATGATTCTTTTTGGAGGGGTCTGTTAAGTGGCATTTAGTAGGCCCTAAACCTCTTCCCATTTTTCCATAAATAAAATTGAGAAAGCTCGGAGAGCATCAAATGAGTTGAACCACACAGAACCACCACTCTCCATGGGAGCACAAGACCCTGTCTTTGGCTTTAGGACGCTGGCCACGGCCTGCAGAATGACAGGGGCCGGTCTTGGGCCAGTGGAGTCCTTGCACTTATACTCTGAGCATCCACTGGCCCAGTGTTAAAGTGGACCAACCAACTTCCTTTCCTTGGGGAACCTGGGATGCATATTAGATATTCTTTCTTAGTCTGAGAGAGTATCCAGCCTGGAAAAACAAGCAAGCAGACATCAACAATTAAACAGATGGGAGGAACCAGCAGCTCCATGAGTAGGAGTGGGGGAGCACTGCTGAACGTCTATGTGCCTGAGCCTAGAATTCTAGAATTTCATATGTCTGCCTTTCATTATGTCCTAAAAACAGGTGGCTGAGATAGCTAGGAGGATCCTGTTCACATGTGACATATGTGTCTATCAACATGTGTTGAAAACTTAGTCCCAGCCCGACATATGAGCTGTCTTCCCTACAATATAATGTACCAGCTGCTAGGCAAATTCATCAACATCGGATGGGTGTGTTCTTTCTGCAAGGCACTGTGTAGATGATGAATGAAACACACAGACTCAGCTTGCTTTAAGCAGAAAGTTTAAAGCCTCAAGCTAAAAAAAAAGAAAAAGAAAACAAACTGGATCACCAAATAAAAAATAGTAAGCAACCCAAAAGAGCAGCTGAAACATAACTGAGTTTAGAAGTACTATAAGTTATTCCAAGCTAAGGGGGTTTTTAAGTTTCATGGAGGAATCAAGATTTTAAATCTCAAAACTTGAGTGGAACTGTACATAAGGTGACTGGGAACATAAGGTGACTGGGAATGTATTCGAGGAGTGAACAGCATAATGTTTCATAGTTCACTGAGTCTCCATGGGGTAGAACAAAAGGTACTATCTTGGTGCTTCTGTTCAAATGCTTGGGGCAACTACTTGAATGGCTCTTCCAACTAAAGAACAAAGCGGTTGAAATATTCGGGTTAGAGCAGCAACAGCAGCAAGCTGAAATACACTCAGGAGCCTATGCAGAAGAACAACTTGGGCAAAGAGATAAGGTAGCAAATAACACCTACTTACTTTAAAGCCTCAGCTTTCTGAGACCCAAGTAGGAAATCAGCTTCAAAGGAATTGAATATTATCACGCCTCAGAACAGTCAAGGGGTGGTTCACATAAACTGTTTAATTAAAATTCTTTGAAAAGGTTTGGGCACTCATACTGGCTGTGAGCATTATTTTTATTATTTCCTTATTACTGTTAAAGTTGAAAGAGACAGGCAGTTGTTGAAACAGTACTGGTCTGGAATGAATCCTGTATCAACACACGAAATTCCAGGAAGAAATAACCCCACTGTTAAATGCTGTTAGCGCCAGGGGTCTGGAGAATTCTGAATTGTTGACATACCTGTAAGGTTGAGGCAGCAGATAATCTGCTAGAGATGAGATAAATGTGGCTGATTTGTTGAAAATACTCTGCCTTGGTCTTTAACCCTACAGTTCTTTCTAATTCCTTTATATAAGTGAATGGTTTCCACTATAAATCATTCAGTGACTTTTAGTATTATTTTAAACTGTACTGAACATTTTAAAGCTGGCTATAACACTTGGTGGGGGGAAGGTATATATAGCCCCATTGTAAAATAAGTCTGTATTGTAGCAAATTTTTAAAATCCTTGTATACAAGTCACCATAACGACATTTAAGAATTGCAAGTTGCAGCAAAGGGAAAAATGAAAACTGTCCACATCCTATTTATTACACCTTGAAAGTTCTGTATTACTAAAAAGCCTCCTTGGCTTCCTAAAGAGGAAGAAATATGTGTTTTAAATTGAGGTATGTAATGCTAATACAATGGACAATATTCTAATGCAAGTTAGAGCTTCTTGGGAAATCAGTCATAAAAACTCGAGTCATATTATTTACATGATTTCCTGGTGAAGTGGATTTGAATGTCTATGAGGAGTGAATTCTGAAGAGAGGAACATAAATTGGTTCAAGACAGCACACAAGCAGTTAGTAGGTGCTACTGGAAACAAACCAAAAAAGGTATAGACTTCACTCAAGTTCTGTAAGAGTCCATTGCCAAAAAGGAATTCCAGGAATGAAGCAATTCTGGGAGCGAGGTGATTCGTTGTTCCGAAAGTAGACGAGATTAGGCAAGATAAAAAAGAATTAGACATGAGGCGGCAGGCAAAGACCATACATACAGCCCTGTATGTGACACTCAGTGGTGACTCCGTGTCCTCCCGACATAGCCCATGGGCCACTGTTTTAGTGTCAGGCAAATTGAGTACTTCATTAACTTATTTATTTTTGTTTTTTTGAGACAAGGTCTCCCTATGTAGTTAAGGCTGGCCTTGAACACACAATGATCCTCCTGCCTCAGCCTCCCAAACGCTGAGGTTATAGGTGAGCACCACCACACCCAGTTTGGGTACATGTAACATTTTAAAAAGTGTGGTGTTTTGTTTTGTTGTTGTTGTTTTATACGTTCTTTTGATTATACTCAGATGAAAGAGAACACTAACAAAATAGTGATTATAAAAAACAGACCTCTTACTCCTAGAAATTGTGAGAACACATCATTTACTGGTTAAGTTTTGGGCGAATGTGTGGTAAGGATGGTTAAGAATCAGAGGAACTGTAAGAAACCACGAAGACTCGTAGTCACTGAATTTGGTGATGAAAACCCAGATGCATTCCCCTGTGTACCACGGGTAAAATGCAGGAGGTTACCTTAAAGCAAAGCTGCTGCTCACTTGGCCTTTGGAACAGACCCTGATAGTGCTGTGTGTGTCCTGACTGGTGGGGCAGTCAGGACAATGGGGCCAGCTCCCTTGAATTAAATATTCCAAGTGTTCCTTCCCAGCGCATTTTCCCACAGTGTCATTTTGAACACAGGCTGTCACTTTTTTTTTTCAATGTATTAAAATAAGCCCATATGTGTTTAACTTTAGATAATTTCACATTGATTTTGTACTGCACTTGAATTTCTGGTCTGATGAATAAAAACTCTTAAAACTTTTTTCTTTGAAGACAAATGTGCCGTTATTAATGGCAGCCTGTCTTTCACAGTTATCAAATCCAGTAGCAAGTATGTTGCTGAAAGCTCTAGAGTTTACAATCAGACTTGATTAACATGGCCTGTAAGAAGATTATTTGGTTCTATCTCAGATGATTTTCAGAGGTTTAAAGTTTTGCAGTTCTAAGATTATTGTTGGGTTCCAGCTATTTTGGACATAAATTCCATACTGCTCTTGGGAAAATAAACGAGTAGGTAAGACAACAGTCCAAGTGAAAATAGACCATAAATTAGAAGGAAACAATTTTTCTATTAAAATGAATCACCTCACTCCCTTGATTTACTAGATTAAGAATAATAGGAAAGACTACATGGCCTGATTAATATTACAGACTATACGATCTTAAACTAGAATGTTAAAATTACAGGTCTCTTATATAATATTATTGATGATGATTGGGTATTAGACCAAAAAATGTAATATCTTTACAGATCATCAGGGAGTTCAACATGTAAACCTATGCAAAAATGCACATTTGAAGGGGAAAAACGTGAGCATTTGAAAACACAACTCAAAAGCATCTTTTCTTCTCTTCATATTCCATCCACCCCAAGACGAAACAACACAGATTCTGCTACCTACCATCAATCACAATTGACTCCATAGCAATCTAAAATATATCAGCCTGAGGGTTACATGCAAACTGAACTTGTGTGACCGGGACATTTCGAATGTACAAGCAGTATGACTGATGAGCAGTGTATTGAGTGCTGCTGCTGAACTTGCTAGAAATAGTAGTGTAAGACACTGGTATATCAGGGAGTTAAAGACCTAGTGGGAGATAAGGTGACTGCTTTCTACTTTTCCCTGGCCCCACACTATTCTCATGGATGTGAGAGTGAATGTTCTAAAACCTCACTGCAGCATTTCAGGATGGTAATTTCTTTGCTTTCTCTGTGCACTCTACACGAGTAAGACCCTTGTTCAACACAGCATTCCAAGCTCTTTGTGATGTGAGGCCTGTAACTTCTCAAACATCAGCCCTATCTTCAGCACCCCATGCTCCACCAAACACACCCTGTGCTTTATCTTGGTGCCTTGCCCTTTCTCACCACTCCCCCTTTGCCTGGTTAACTCTTGTGTTGCCCCCAAAACTCAGCGCACTGCATCCTCTTAGAGGCTGCCTTCCCTGCTCCTCTGCCTCTCACTGGAGAGGGAGATCTTGAGCCAGTGAAAGAACTGATAAACCAGCTGCATGACCCCTGCCTATAATCCCAGAAGCCATTGTGTTCAAGCAGGGCCAGCCTGGGCGATTTAGTGCCTGAGCCAGATCCTGTCTCAAAATAACAATAATAATAATAATAATAATTTTAGAAAATTTGTCAAGAGCTGAAAATGTGGCTTTGTGGTAGAGCACTCCTGGGTTCTATCCACAGGGCTGCCAAAGGGAAAAGAGAAAGAGAGAGAGGCTTTGGTGATTATGGTCACAGAGGTGTTTCTAAAGGGGAAACAGAAAATGCAAAGGCTTTGTAAAAATGACCTTTAGCAGATCACATGGATTTAAAGAGGGACCAGCAGCTCTACAACACAGGCAGAAGCTTGGCCCCTGCAAGTGAGAAGCCATGGGAATATGACTAAAGAAAGGAAATCTGTAATGAGGTGGGGTTTTGTTTGGTTTTGAGATGGAGTCACATTGTATTGCCTGAGCTAACCTTGCTACCACTCAAGTAGTCTCTCCCTAGTTTTTCAGTGAGGTTTTTAAAAAGCATAATAAAAGCCAGGTGTGGTGGCACAGCCCAGCACTCCAGGGGCTGAGGCAAGAGGATTGTTGCAAGTTTGAGAACTTGGGCTACAAAATGAGCTTAAGACCAGCCTGAACTGTATAATGAGACCCTATCTCAAAGAGACAAAAAAAAAAAAAGCATAATAATATTATTATTGGTGAGTTTTATACACAGTACTGCGATTTGAACCAAGCACCTTTCGCACTGAGCAACATCTTCAGCCCTTACTTTTTGAGACAGGGTCATCTCTCTAAGGAAGTTGCTTGGCTGGATTTGAACTTAAGGTCCTCCTAATTTAGCTTCCCAATTTTCTTGAAAAGCCACATCAGTTTTGCATATTGCTTTCTTCATCGATTGCTAGGTTTAGACTGAGATCCCTATAACAGAAGACAGTTTAACAAGAGAAATGCATACAACTTTGTTAAATATATGTTTTACATGACTTGGGAGGCTTCAGAAAGGAAGACCCAAAGAAATAAGTGCACATGTGTATTTCCATGGACAGAGATGCAGGACTATGACCTCACAGAGGGACCCACCAAGGCCTGATTGCTCAGAATCTCCCCTGGGAAGCGTTACTCTCCTCTGCAAATAGGAAGGACTCTAGGACCCCTCTAGAATGAGATGCTTATTACCTGCTTCACAGAGAAGCTCAGCTTGATTTTACTCAGCCTGCTTGGGGGAGGAGAGGCACAGAGGCTGAGAGCTAATTTCCAGCTTCTACTGTGTCCTCTAATGGTTCCGTGTTTTGGGGAGCATGCCCTGGCAATCTTAGGAGCTTTCAAATGTGTGCCTGCTCCGGTAACTCCTGTGTCAGCAATCCCTGTTAGCTGCTAGAAGTCCAGAAAACTGGTGCGCCTAAATGATTTGTCTCAACACACAAAAAGCAGGAGCACAGACTCCAGACTCAATTTCTTTAATTCAGAGAAAACACCTACCTCCTGGTTTAAAGTAAACGAGTCCTTTGAATTAGAGTCAGATCTTGTTTTTCCTGTGTAAGAATATCTGGGCTTTTGTGTTGGATTTATTTAAAACAGGATGAGCTACGGAAGCCCACCATTCATCATTATCTTTTACTCTTTAATTGAACAGAAAAGAAGGACTTGCTTTAAAGAGTTCGGTTTCTGTCCTAATATTTACCATTTTAAAAACAATTCCACCAGTCTGAAATTTCTTTAAAATCTTAGAACACAGTTGCTACTTCATAAAATCTTAGAACACGGTTGCTAATTCAACTTTAATCCACCACTCTAATCCCAAACACATGACTGACTAAACTAATGGTTCTGCATTATTTGTCATTTGAGATTAACCTTTAACAAAGAAACCATCTATCACGACAACACATAAACTGAGTATCAGGACTCCTTCCTTGAATGTGTATCCTGCAGGCATAGAGCCCATGGCTCCAAATCCAATCTTGCCAAACACACACCTTTAATTCCAGCACTCTGAGAGACTGAGGCAGGATTGTAGAGTCCATACCAGCCTGGGCAGTGGGCATGTCTCAAAAAAAAAAAAAAAAGCTATCGATGTAGTTCAGAGTGAATACCCTAGATTTGATCCCTAGTATGACCCCCAAAAATCCAATCTCATTTTTTCCCTGTTATCAACTATCTTGTATTTTGGGACTCATTAAAACGGTTTCAGTTCATTCATTTGAAAACAAAGAAGCTGCCTTGTAAACCCAGTACCAGCAACTATTAAGATGGATATTTACTGGGTCCCTAAAGCTACTCAGGTGAAGGTGCTACACAACAGAGAACGACTGGTTTCGGCCCTCAGTGATGACGGTAATCCTGCAGGTATTTCCTAAGTGATAGTTTTAGAATTGGCACCATGTCAGGCAGCAAGGGACAGTGAAAGGAGAGACTCAGGTCCAACCTGACTCTGC
The DNA here is from genome assembly GCA_004027295.1 of Dolichotis patagonum. Classification (NCBI taxonomy): domain Eukaryota; kingdom Metazoa; phylum Chordata; class Mammalia; order Rodentia; family Caviidae; genus Dolichotis; species Dolichotis patagonum. The sequence goes on from PVJX010002770.1 coordinate 49,815, forward strand.
AATTTGAGGCAAGTCACTTAAGTTTCAGTGTGTATAAATGGAGGTAATAATAGTTGGCTTTGCATTACAGGATATTGTAAAGAAACATAAAATAACTTGAGTTCAAAGAAAAGCAGCCAGGTGTAGTGACTCATGCCTGTAATCCCAGCACTCAGGAGGCTGAGGCAGGAGGATTGTTGTCAGTTTGAGACCAAACTGGGCTACAGAGTGAGTTTCAGGCCAGACTGAACTACACAGCAAACCCTGTTTCTAAATAAATAAATAAATAAATAAATAAATAAATAAGAGTGTACAATAAATAAGAGAGAGTGTACAATATTGAAGTGTAAGGAGTTTATGTAAATTACTTTAAAAAGCCTTAAAACCCACAGCAACAACATAAATGTTTACCATGAGTTAAGCATTTTACTTCAATAAACCTGATTATAGAACTCACTAAGTAGCTATTTGTTAGAATGTAGTCTTTCACTGGTCCTGTCTAAAGATTCTTACACATTTAAAAACATCTTTTAGATTGACCATTGTAGTATGTGCCCATAGTCCCAGCTACTCAGGAGGCTGAGGCAAGAGAACCCCTTGAGCCCACAGGTTTAAGACCAGCCTGGGCAACACAGGAAAGAGATGCCCCCACCTCGAAAAACAAAACAAAACAAAACCTTTGCAGGAATCTCAGCTTACAGATGAAGAAGCTTTCAGTTACCTGTTTTTGAATAGCTACCTCCTCTGTACCTCCAGCAAGGTGACCAAGAGCTGGGGCCCCATTTGCAGAAAATTTCTTGGGTTCCTAAAATGGCAGGCTTTTATCGTCTGCCATTTTATAGAGTAAAAAGAACAAGTGGTTCCAGTCAGCACCCATACATGACCATTCTAGGTTGTCCTGGCCTCCCTATATTCAGCTTTTGTATTGTCTAAAATTCTGAATATGGATATGCCTAAGTTACTTTAAAGGTAGCCAATTTGAATTTTTTTTTTTTTAAGTATCAGCTAACTAATAATTCTCTGCCTGGTGACAGCCTTTGTAGGAAAGCTTGTGTTTTCTTGCAGGTGGGTGACAGCTAAGCATTCTCTCCCATCTTTTCCCCCTCTGCTCTGCCCAGAACTCGGGCCCTTGGTTTCCCACACCTGTCCCCACTCCACCCCCAGCCTAGGGTGCAGGCTGGGGGAACAGAAGAGCAGGTGCAGAGTCCAAGGTGAGGAAGGGTTGATGGGCCTTGGTGGCCGGTGGGAGCCAGGCCCTGAGAGTCCTACTCTAAGGCCTCTGCTAATTTACAGAGATTCCTTTCCCTAATTCCGAGTCCAGATTCCAGGCATTCTCTGTCAGAGGTTGCAGGGTAAGGGGTTGTTCACCTTTCACCAGGCCCAGTGGAGCAATCAGCCCCAAGAACAAAAGCTGGCTGTCATCAATTCCCAGCCGCCGATGAGTCAGCAGCTCCTGCCCCAGGTACTCTAGGCCAGGAAATTTCTTCACCCCTCGATTGTTAGGCTCCAGGAAATAAGGAGAAGTGCACAGACCTAGTTTGGGATCAATTCAGACTTTTTTAGCTCTCTGGCAACAGCAGTTACCATTCTCCCCTTCCTCCAAATAACTTGTAAATGCGTCAAGTCTTTTGAAACTTTGACATTTGAGTAATTTATTGGAAAAGGGTGTTGGTATGTTCTAATTGTGTTGCAAAAGGGCTGCATTGTTTTATTCTTGGTGTCTTTTATGAATCTGAAGCCTTAGACAAGAGTTAAGCTTTTTTCCCTTTAAGATTTCTAAAAGTAGCAGAAATCTCAGTTAAAATCACAGAACTAGAAATTACCTAGATTTTGGAGAGCTTTGATTATTTGCTTCTGTGTATGTGTGTACAAGTCAGTAAGAGTTTTTAAAAAGAGGGGGAGCAGAAAGAAGGATTAAGGGGGTGCACATGCTGTCCTCCACCCCCCACTTTCTTCAAAGAGCAGTATTTTAAGATGAGCCAGGCCTCAGTGGAGACTCCCCCTGAGCTCCAGAGCTGAGCACAAAGGATGCCTCCCACTGTCTGCAGGAGAGCTGGCTGGCAGTTCTGCCACCAGATAGAGGGCGAGCCAGGTGACAAATGCTGTCCTTTGTAGGACAGGGCCCTTACACTGTGCCGCCTAACACCTTCCCCCCACCGGCCTTCAGTTAATCCCTGTTTTCTTTGACCACGTTGCCCCCCTTGGCTGTTTATACAAGCTGTCTTATCTAATAGTGTTGAGTCACCATTCTATCTATTGGCTACACCTACTAATTACAAAAAGTTTCCAAGTTTCTGCTCTGGAAGCAGAATTGTCCTCTAATTTGAGAAAGTGAACTGTATAGGACAGACCAACTAAACAAATGAGCGATACTCAACTCTTTCAGCATTGTGGCAACTGGTTTTGGACTTCTGTGAATGTCTCTCCACAAACCTTGATTTTGGGGGAGGGAGCTTTTTTGTTTTGTTTTGATTTGGCTTTTTTCAGGGCCAGGCATCAACCCCAGGGCCTCACTCATGCTAGGCAAGCACTCTGCCATTGTGCTATGCCCCCAATCCCTCTTTTCTTTTTCCCTTTTGTCAAATTTGATTTTATTTTGAAAAACTCAGAGAATATTTGCATAACCTTTAATTATTTGCCACTTCCAAAAGTAGTATTAAGCCAGCATTGAAAAGCACTAATATAAATTTAATGCTTATTATTGGCCTTAATTACATCAATTTAAAAAGATTTATATACAGTTGTTACACGGTGGTTAAGTATTGGTTGGTTCACTTATATTCTAAATTATTTTAATATTTGCTTGATTGCAGGAAATCTTCACCGAACAAGCAGTGTTCCTGAGTATGTCTACAACCTACACTTGGTTGAAAATGACTTTGTCGGAGGACGGTCCCCTGCCACTAAAACCTATGACATGCTGAAGGTAGGCCATCAAAGGACAGAACCCTCAACAGTCGACTGCCAGGAAAAGTCTAAGTTTCCCTTTTTTCTTTTCTTTCCTTTCCTTTTCGTTTCTTTCTTTCCTGGGTATCATCATTTCCTGAAGGAAGTTTGAGAACATTGGTTTTGTGTGGACACAAAAGAACACCGGATATTAAACAGTATGAAATCCTGGTGAAATAAATGATTCAGGTCAACCATGTCTCGTGTTTAGAAAAAAAAAAAAACAGCTTACCAGCAAGGGGCAGCTTCTCCATCTGATTCAAAGGAACAGGCATCTTGTGCCTTGTGTCTTCAACAAAGGCAGAAGCTGGTCGTTGCCTCATTTCAATTTTATTTTTCTCCCGCAGGCTGGGACCACTGCCACATATGGCGGTCGCTGGGGGCGAGGGACGCTGCAGTACAGCTCGCAGAAGTCAGTGGAGGAACGGCCCTTGCGGCAGCCGCTGCGGAGGCTGGAGATCTCCCCCGACAGCAGCCCCGAGAGGGTCCGCTACGCGCACAGCGAGCACCACTACAGCCAGCGGAGCCAGCTGGGCCTCCCCCGGCGGCCGCAGGACAGCCGGCGCTCCACACTGCTCGCCACCCCCAGATACGCCCGCTCGGAGATCGCGGGCTTCACCCACGCCGCGGGGGCCGTGAGCAGGCAGGGCCACTATGACACCTACCACAGACACCAGCAGTATGGGTCTGCCAGCGACAGCGTCTTTGACAATGTCCTCGTGGCTCCTGCGGTGCTCACCTACCCCAGGCCCGGGACCAGTCACAGCATGGGCAACCTGCTGGAGAAGGAGAACTACCTCAGCACAGGACCTGCCTCCGGGCAGGTGAGACCCCTGGCGCCCCTGCAGCCTGTCAGTCAGAACAGGGCTGCCAGGTCCTCCTGGCACCAGAGCTCCTTCCACAGTACCCGCACACTGAGGGAAGCCGGGCCCAGTGCCACTGTGGACGCTGGCGGCCGGAGGACCCACATGACCGTGGGCCAGGTGGCCGCAGTGGGCAGTGGAAATCTGCTCCTGGAGAGAAACACTGTCACGGATCCGCAGCTTGGGTGAGTCTCCTCTCAAACGTGCTGCCGAGGCAGTGCCCGCCCACTGTGTCCCCACAGCCCGATCGATGGCCTGAGCTGAGCCTCAGAGGCTGGAGAGAAAGTCTTCCAGAGATGTGATAAAACACCGATTTGGCAGGCAGCTGCCTAAGTGACACATCAGCCTGTTTAGCACAGGGACAGAACCGGGCTACCTGTGCATGTGGTCACCCCGGGCCCATCTTTTCCAGATCAGGTACTAGGTAAGGGATCAAGGCCCCTCAGCTCTGAAAACCTGCTCAGAACAAGAGCAAATGCCAGAGTAGATCAAGAAACAGCAGTGGCATGTGCATTGCTATATGTCACCCCGGAAATGAAGGCAGGAAACAGCAGAGAGGCTAACTCCTGGTGCCAAGGTGAACGAACCTCAGATGCTGATTTGAAAATGATGACCACTGAGCGGTGGTGGGGAACCCGTGACACACAATGCCACAGGGGGCTGTTTACCTCACTGCCGTAAATGAGGAGAGCTGAGCAGAGGCAGCTGACTTCTGTATCTCTCTCCTTCCTTCCTTTGATGCTCAATACCTTTACTTTTGGTTCCAGTATTAGTGATTTGGAGAGTTATTATTTTTTATTTATTTTTTTTGAGAGTAATTTTTAGCAAAATTAAAGCATCAAAACAACTGAATTCTCTGAATCATCTTTTGCCTTTCCTATTTCCTTATGGCTCGGCTAATTTAATTTTGGGGACTGAGCCCTTTTTCAAGTGTGACGCTCAAGTACAAATCTGATCAACAGAGAAAGTTACTAAGAGAAAGGTCTAGAAATGGGCTGATAAATCAGTAACCCCTGAAGTAATGACCTAGGCTATTAGAGCAAAACATGACACCTAAGGTTGTTGTTCGCTGTTAACGCTGTTGCTTAATGGTAGCTCTCACCTTTCACCAATCAGCCCTTCACACGCCTGTTGATAAGGCTCATCTGGTGAGGAGCTGCTTTCCAAAAGGCACCTGAGTTTCATCTAATCTTGAAGCAGACGGTATTTTTTCATAAGACAAAATGTAGTGTGATGCTTCTAACATTTTTTTCTTTTTCTTTTCCTTTGGGGGTGGTTCTGCGGATTGAACCCAGGGCCTTCAAACCAAGTTACACTGTTTCCTGCTCTTTCTTTCTCTCTCTCTCTTTCTTTCTCTTTTTGAGATAAAGTCTCATTAAGTTGCCCATGCTGGGCTCTAACTTATGGTTCTCTTGCCTCAACTTCCCAGAGTACTGGGATTACACGTATGCATCACCATCCCCCAGCTAACATTTCTCATGAAGATGAGATCAGATCTTTGTCAGTATGAGCACATTTATGAAAAAACCATATCTAATAATTATGGGAGAAGAAGCTAATAAAGGTTTAAAACAGATAATTCAAAATTTATTGGATGCCTACTATTGTTTAAGCATAGTTTTAGCAAAAGAAAAACTGTCATCTCATGTCTTCTAACAACTGGCAATCTTTTCTTCCTTCAGCTCTGTCTGTCGTGCTTCCGAAACCCCTGCCATGTCCCAGCCTGGGGAACCCTGTGCAGTGTGGCTTCAATCTCTACTTCGCAGGGACATCACCCTGATGGATGTCACTGTGACTCCCAGCCACATCCTTGGCAGGGACATGTGCAACCTTTATTGCAGCCATAGTCTGACACATGGCAGCATCTACCCTTGCGTTCTGGGCACCTTCCTCTCCTGGTATCCCACCAACTTCCTCAGTCATCCTTCAGTCTTCCCAGGGCGTCCCTCTTCTGCAGGCCAAAGCAGGCAGTGGCAGTCAACTTCTCTTCTGAGCTCGGTGTTCTTGGGGACCCCGGCCCTCACACGTGTTCTCTTGATTCCCAGATTTGGTTTTCAGCCCTGTCTTCCACCTCAACTCCAAGCCATATGTGTATGTAGCAATGTCTTGGACACCCCCAAACTTTGCGTATCCTAAACTAAATTGATCTCAGTTCTTGTCCATCCATTCCTGTATCTGCCCTTTGCAAGCTTGAGAGTCACTGTCCTTCACTCATACAGTCCCTCCCTGTGTGTCTCTTCTCTGCATGCCAGGTCTCTGTGCCCTGGCCTTGCTCAGAACTGTGTCCCCAGGCTGTCAGAACAAGCTTGCCAAGTTACCTTTCTTTTCCCCAGTTTTAGTAACTTTCCTGTGATTCCGCTAAGTGTCCATGCTTGTTATCACGGCAGACAAGACGTGTCACCTCTGTTTCCACCTCCACTCCTCACCCTAGCTGTTCTCTCTGCTCCTTGTCACTGCCATCCCAACCACTTGGACCACTCACAGCCCTCTTTGCTTCCCTCACTGCAAGACGCAGCATTCATCCCCCCACCCACTTCCCTTTCCTGCATAGCTGTCCCTGCCAACTCCAGCTCTTCCCACTTGGCCTCTCTTCTTCCAGCTCACCTGAGTCTGTGTTTAGCTCACACTTCACTGTTTTCCTGTCCCCAGCTGCACTGCACGGACATCTCTATGAGAGTATTTATTGTGGTTACTCATTTACTTAGCTTGTAACCCTAGACTTTTGAGCTTCTCGCCTGTATTTTATCTATTTTCATATTCTTAAAACTGCAAGAGGCAGATCCATGCTAGACACTATATAAATGTATGATGAAAGAAGGAATTAAGGCAAACATGAGATACAAATTCTTATCACCATCTGGGTTTTTTTGGTTCTCATGTTCTAGACGCAGTAACCACACTATTTCAGATTGTTTTAATGGACAAAGTAAGTTTTCTTTAGAATTTTTAACCATGTTGCAAAGAGTAGAAAGAACATCTGGGGTCAAGACATTTTAAACAGTAAACAATCTTCCCGAGATATCTCAAGTTCGAGAGAGTAGAGATCATAAAAATCAATGCTTTCCTATAATTTCCAAAGAGAAACTTTGGGTTTTGTTCCTTTTGTTTCTTATTTTCATTCTTTATTAGTGAATGTTTGTAATTACACAATGATTACATTATTTGTGGGGTTTGATATGTGTTTGTAATACATTGTAACTCATTTTTTACTCTTTCCCGCTTTTCTTCCTTCCCTCCATCTCTTGGCCCTAAAGTTTCTTGTTTCATTTGGCTTTTTGCATCTTTTTTTCCAATCAGAGTTTATGGGTACATTTTAGATATGTGGTCACATTCATCATAGAGAATTTGTACTTGTATATAAACTGTTTTTTTTTCCCATTCTGCTATCCTCCCTTCAACCTCTCTTCCTCTCCCTATTTACAAAAGCTTTGCTCCATGTTTCCCCTTTTTTTTCATTTTTCCCTTCTTTCCTTTCCCCCTTCCCATTTGAACATTTTCTTCCTGTTGGTCCCATGGTTTCTGAATGGAAAATTTTGCATTCTATAAAGGGGTGGCAAAGGAACTTGCCATAGTGAGGAAAATACAGGACCCTTAACTGGGGGTGCATGTGCTGCCTGACTGTCCCTTTCCTTCCTTGCGGGCACCTGGCTCACACACATCTGCAGGCTGCTTTCGAAACACCTGCCTTGTGTTCACACTGCATCCTCCACCCCTTATTGTCACGCATTTCAGACTACAGCGACCTCTTGGCTTATGGACTCAATTCATTCCCAAGGCCTGGTTGTACCTCAGCTTGTCCATGGAAGGCTCAGGCTCCTCTATGCAGCCTTCAAAGTCTCTCTCCTGTACACAGGCCGATCTCAGTGGCCTTAGAGAGACACTGGCCTAGTTCTCAATGAACCGCATACAGGAAAGGATGTTGTAGTGTTCCTTCCAGAACTCTTTAAGGGTTAAATCTGTATCTGAGACCATCTGGAAGCATGAGTGGCCAGCATTGCCCAAGACTTTGGTCGTAAGTTAAAATTAGGATTCCAGTCATACCCCAAGTTGTTCCTATGTTAGGCCAGTTATAACGTATGGGTCCACTGATCTGGCTGTTTCGTGGACTCAGTTTTTTTATGCTAGCACAATTCCCACGTGTTCCTTAGGAGGTGTTCTTCCCAGATATGGCACATTCTGTGGAATTGCTAGAGTGTAAACCCACAGGAAAAGAGAAGGTATCACACCATGGATCTTTCCAAAAGATGGACCAGGCAGAGAGCTGAAACGATGTGTAAAAGAGAGATTATCACTGCCTATTCTAAATCTCACTGATGAGCCCAGCATGGGGTCACACACCTGTGATCCCAGCGTTCTGGGAGGCTGAAGCAGGAGAATTATAAATTCAAGTGCAACCTGAGGAACTCAGTAACTTAGTGAGATGCTGGCTCAAAGTAGGAAAAGCAGGAACTGTAGCTTAGTGTTAAGGCCCTGGTTCAATCCCCAGTAGTGGGAGCACATGGGGAGTCAGAGATGTACCCCTTGGGTGACTGGAGGCTCATCAAATGGACAGTAGCTTCTCCCAGTGCACCCAGCACTGCCAGAAGCACCACAGAGATAAAAGTTGAGTGACATACATGAAGATTGAGGAGAGGCTCTGAGAAAAGGAAAGTAGGACATACTGTGACTAGGGCTTCACGGGACACTCTGGTGTCTGCAGTCTCTGGGGACAGCTGAGGGAGACTAAGAAGAATAGCTTTTCAGCAGGACCACCACACAGGATGTGACCTGGAACAGGGCAGAGCAGAGCAGAGTGTGGTTTACACTGCCTTTCCTCCCCACCTTTTTTTAACAGAAAAAAATCAGATTAAAAAACCAAAAACATATACAAGACAGTCTGCAAGGGAAAAGGAAGAACAAAGATCAACAGGCCAAAAGCTTACATACCTCATTTTGGTGGCAGTGGTCCTGGAGATTGAACCCGAGACCTTCGTAAGAGCTACATCTCCAGGCCCTTTTTATTTTTGAAGTAGGGTCCTGCTGAATTGCTCAGGCTGGTCTCGGTCTCTCAGTCATCCTGCCTCAGCCTCCCAAGTGCAGGGATAGTATGCACCACTACCCCTGTCAACACAAAGAATGATAAATTCTGCAGATGTGAAAAGACAGAGGGGCTTAGGTGAAGAGCAGGAAACATACAGGGAGCCTGCTACAGGTGTTACTTTAATAGGTTTCTTTAGCAGGTGAGGTCAGCCTCACTGCTGGTCTCTGCCTGCTAAGAGAGTTCTCTGCCTGGTACAGGGAGGGCTCCTTTCTGATTTAAAGTTTCAGAGCTTGCTTTTAGGTAGAAAAGGGCAGATCAGAGACCCCATTCCTATCTGCTATTTTTCAAGTGCCTTCAATTCCGGATAATCAATGTGCCAAAGTATGGGGGACCAACCCACCAAGCTACAGTGGAGGTTCCAGGTCCCTACCCAGAAACGACCTATGGAGAACCAGCCCACTCTTTCAAACTTTGTCCATGCGAGTGCTGCTGCTCCTGCCGTTCGTAGGGACCTAGTCTTGTTATTGCGTTCACCTGACCCAGGGGTGAGGCTAAATGACAGAGATAGTTTATATGCAGGCAGCCATGGGGCTATTGCCTCTGGCGAGCAGAGGAGCCTCTGGCTTGACCTACCTTTATTCACTCAAACACAGGTACATGTATTTAAAGCAACACAAGATTTATCTGCTTTCCAATATCCATTAGCGCACTCCCAGATAAACAACTTAATCTCAGCTGTATTGGCTTTTCTCTAGATCCTTCAAGCGCCATCACCCTGCTCGTGGCCTTTCTCCTTTGTGCCCGCAGAGAAGGCCAGTTAACTGGTCTCCCACATCGAAGCAGCATGTTGGAGGTGGCAGGCCCATCCTGAAAGCTTTCAACCCTCTGCTACTATTTATGATCCCATAATTTGCCCATTGTGAAACACCTGGAGTTGCAGTTAACCACCTCCTATTCCTCATTAATAATTTACAAAGACTGGTAGCCTAACTGAGGAGTCATTTGTTTGCTGTCCTCCGAGGTCTTTAGTTTCATTCACTCTCAGAGACAGGAGCGCAGGTGGGGGTGAGGTACTAAGGCCTGGTATACTCTTCATCACCTGCTGCTGTGCTTGCTCAGCTCTCCTCAACTGCGTCTTTCTTTCCAGGCCAGTTCGAGGTTCTCTTGGCTCAGTTGCCACTTGCAGAACTCTCAAAACTATTGCCTTGCTTCTAGAAATGCATGCACTCCAGAGCAGCACTCGGGTGCCGTGATAGGTAGGACAGGACATTTACCGAGCTGCTGACAGCTCAGCTCCTTGGGAGCGGTCTGCTCGGGATCTGAGGTCAGCTTGGCCCTGGAGGTGCAGCCGGATTCCAGTTTTCAAGCGATGCAGTCTGGGGCGGGGCTGGGTTGTGGCTAGGCTTCTGGGAGCCATGGGGCTGCACAGGCAGAAAAATTACTGCCCCCACTGTGGTGTTTCACAGTCCAGCCAACGGTGTCTTACATTCTTCCTCTTCCTTGTCATTTATGCTGACATTTTAAAGGGCATGCATGCACGTGTGTGTGTGTGTGAACGTGCACACTGCAGATCAAACCAAGGGCATCATGTTTGCTAAACAAGTGCTCTACTGAGCTCTTCCTGCAGCCCCTTTACACAGATATCACCCTACCATGTTAATGAATGTTGAAAAGACCTCTTAGGGCTCACTTCTTAGGTCCTCTCATCCAGCGGACATGGACCCAGGAAACAACTATTATTTCTGATCCCCCACCTGTCACCCCCAACTTCATCCTTTAGGCTACATTTCTGCAGGGTTCAAGAAGTGTTCATAAGTGAGTAGGAATGAAGTAAGAAATGAAAAGAAAAAATGGAGGAAGAGACAGAAAAATGGGTGCAAGGGCAAGGGTTGCTCTAGGAGAATGCAGGTAGGTTAGGTTTTACAGAAGCGATGGTATTCAAATGGAATCTTGAAGCCTAGGTGAGAATTAGGTAGGATTTGCTCCCTAGAACAATCAAAGACAGTAGCTCAGAGGAAGGCGCAGGTGAGAAGTCTGGTGTGGCTGGAGGCTGCATTTGTAGAGAGGGTAGAAGATGCAGGAAATGGATGTGGACTGGGTTGGAGCATGTGCGGGCTGGTGGAGTTGGACTTCAGACAGTAATAATACGGAAAATGGACCCCCTGGGTGGTGTGGAAAAGCTGGCCGAGGTTTCACTGAGGAATTGTTTTTAGTGCCAAAGTGAAGTAGCACACAGTCAACTAGGAGTGAAGGCAGAGCTTATTGGTGACTCATGTTCAGGACAATAAAGGATTCGTGTAACTGAAGTATTTGTGGGCGCTGAAGATGGGAAGTTGAAACGTTTCTGAATCATTTCTGACTTTTGGAGATGGATTAATGGCTGAATCTTTTGTTAAAAAGGCTTCATTAAATAGAATCCATGGCAAATAACCTATCATCTGTTAAAACGCCTGAGGCACGGGGAGTCATTAGGACTGGCACTTGGTGTGGGAGTTGTAAGATGTTTGGAGACCCCAGAGTACAAAGGATCTCCATCTCTTTTTAAAGGTGTGTTCGTATTACATGACAGCAGCTCAACTTCTAGCTTGAAAAAATACCCTGTGTAGTTTTTCAGTTTTGTTTGGTTATTTTTTGGTTTTTTGAGATGGGGGTCTCACTGTACAGTTCAAGTTGGCCTCAGATTCACTGTGATCCTCTTGCTTCAGCCTCTTGAGTGCTGGGATTACAGGTATGCACCACAATGCCCAGCTTCCCTGTGTAGTTTTTACCAATTAAAATTCATTCCTATCAGGGATTTAGTTCAGCAGCTTAAGCACCTGCCTGGCAAGCACAAGGTTGGGAGTCTGATCCCTGGTGCCAAAAAAACCCTTTTTTTAATTTTAAAAAATTTTAAAAAATAAAATTCGCCGCTGAGGCACCACATTTTCAACAAAGATATGCTATAATTCTCAGTACACAATAAATACCAGCATGTTCTGCTGTGGTTTTTTTTTTTTTTTTTTTGGTGGGGTGTAGGTCTTATTATGTAGTTCAGGCTGACCTTGAACTCACACATACCCTCCTACCTCAGCCTCCCAAGTGCTGGGATTACAGGCATACACCGCCATACCCAGCTCACTTTGAACACCTTACACTCATGTTCTGTGTATGTTACTTGTGTTTCAGAAGCAGTGGGTCTGGTTGTAGCCATGAGGCCCATCACTTTTTGACCCTCACTGCGCCACCCCCACTCACACCTCTCTCCCAGCACCACACACGCTCACACTGCACACGTGTGTGTGTGTGTGTGTGTGTGTGTGTGTGTGTGTAGTCGTGGGGAGTTTGCTTCCTGTACTCGCTAGTAGGCACTGATGTCTTTGATGTCCCTTTACCTGGAATGGTTAGATGTGCCCCCTCTAATGCCAGTGGGGGCCCTCAGTTGCTGTGAAGTCATTCTTTAGCCGTAATTCTAAGGTGTCACCATCCTGGCCTTAGGGTGTCCCACGTGGAGCTCACAGAAGGCCTAACTTGGCTATGTCCATAGAGGTGACTGCCTGACCCAGTCACCTCCAGGGTGGAGACAAAGGGGAGAAAACAGTTTGGCAAGGCATGTGGGAGCAGTTTTACATGTAGCAGTGCCATCTGCCCTCCGTGACTAAGCCCCTGTGTGCAACTCCGTCATATTTGCCCGTCACCTGCAGTTCATGAAGGGAAGACGCTCCCGCCGCTATCCCATAGCTTTCGGTAAGCCACTCGCTGACTAGTTACTGGGTTCTGGGTGCACACCTCTCCTTCTGGAGTTGGAATAAAGAAGTAAAATGAGCAAAAAGCAGTGGTAGTTTATTTGAAAAAGTAAGTGAAGAGTGGGGGGGGGACTGGCTTTAAGAGCAGGCTTGGGCGGAGGAAAAGAGGAAAAAGCAAAATAAAAGAACACTCTGCTTGACTGTCCTTGGGAAAGCTCTGATGAAAGCACGTCCCTGCATCTGTGTCCTTATGCGCTGTCCAAATCTCGAGGAAAACCGCGAGAACTTCTACATCCAGGTCCGTATTTGAGAGGTGGTGATTGGATCTCCCTACTCAGGCTGATGACAAGTTTTGACTGGAAACCTGCTGGAGTTCTCCAGACAAGTCCACAAGCAGGGCTTTGGGAACTGTTCTCATGTGCTCTGGGATCTGTTCTCATGTGCTCAGGGATCTCATGATTACCAAGTCACGCCTATTTCTCCAGCCAGTTTTGTCACACCCTAATCTCCTATATCACCAACAAGGCTGGCATAAACTGAGCTGTCACCAAAATGGCAAAGCAAGTGGTTACAGAAATGCATTAAATGGTTTAATAAAAATGGTATTGCATTTACTTGTTCCTTTCTTAATTCATTCTGTCTCAATGGCCTTATTTTTTTTTTTTAATTACTAACGATTGAACCCAGGACCTTTGCATTGAGCAGTATCCTGAACCTTTCTTTTTCTTTTTCTTTTGAAACAGGGTCTCCCTAAATTATTATGTTGCCCAGACTGGGCTCAACCCTGCCTCAGCCTCCCAGAGTGCTGAGATTACAGATGTGTTCCACACGTCTGGCTCAGTGGGATTTATTTACTTACTGGTACCAGGGATGGAACTCACGACCTCGCACTTGCCACGCGGGTGTTTATACCACTGAGCTAAATCCTCGGCCCCACAGTGGGATTTATTTTAACAAAATAGAACTTTTCTGGCTTTCACTATTTATGTACTATTACATGCATTTTGGAATGCATGTTTTAATAGATTCTGAGCAATCTTGTGAACCAACCTAATGTGTTTTGAGAGAGGATGTTTCTACTGTAGGTGTGACATTGCCAGGGTGGGAATAATTTTTAATTTCTGTGAGCAAATTTCTTTTAAATTCCATCTAAAGAGTCTTATGAGTTTTATTTTATTTTATTATTTTATTTTGTTGTATGGTTATCATCTTTAAAAGAGCTCCACTTTTCTCTGCTGTGGTTGTCCTCAAGGCATCTTAAGAGCTCAGTACCTCTGCTTTCTGACTGAAGAAGAGCCGGGGCTTGACTGTGCTAGGTGCTGCCCAGGACTGGCAGGGTCATCCCAGGCCAGGAGAAAGGCTTGGAGGGTGTGGTGTGGAGCCTGGCTGACGTGTACCTGTCTGTCTAGGGGCGCGGACATGGAGATGACCCTGGAGCGAGCCGTGAGCATGCTAGATGCGGACCACACGCCGCCAGCCAGGGTGGCAGCTGCAGCCACCTTCATCCAGCACGAGAGCTTCCAGAAGGCTGAGGCCCGCAGGAGGGTACGTACCGCCGCGCTGATCAGGGCAGCCCTGAGGCCAGAACCAATCATTCATTTAAGTCTTTAAAACTCTCTGCGGAGGTCTGGTTTTGTTTTTTAATTTAAAAGGAAATACTCATTCCACAAAGTCCTTCATGCAGTTTGGAAATGTAGAAAGTAATTCATCACAGGAGCCTCCCTAGGCCCTAACTGCAGCCTCCCCTCTGAAAGATTTAAGCTATTCTTTTCCATATTTTAAAAATATATTGAATATAAGCAATAGTGTGCAACTGTTTTCATTCAGCTGTCTCATGATGTGCTGCAATAATCGTTTAGTGAAGTTTTATATATATCATCTTTTAGCAGTTTCATAAGTATTCCTGTAGGACAAATGCTAGAGTTGGAACCAATAAATCATTGTATATTTGTTTTAAAAAGTAGCGTGTTGGGGAAGGAGGAGTGTTCAGTAAAAAGTGAGATTCTTCCCCCCCTTCCAGAGTGCAGCCTCACCTCCTCTTCCTCTCCTCAATTTTTGGGTGTCTTTCCTGAGACATTTTGTGCATACAGAGTCAGTTGTTGGAAGGAGTTGGCCAAATCACCATTTTTGTTCAAATTAAAATCACAGATGGCAGCATACTGTATTTTCTTTTCAGTTAACACTGTATCTGAGAAATCTTCCATAAATAAGCCCTTCCTCATTCTTTAAAACTACTACATTGATTTCTGTACTTTTTGTTTTGTTTTTGTGGTGATTGGGATCAAACCCAGGGCCTCACGTGATGGGCAAGTGCTCTGTCCCTGACGACACCCTCAGCCCCAAATGTACCTGTTTTGTTGGTTCACTTTAAAGCAGCTTTATTGAGATACAATTTGGTAAACTGTTGAGGTGTGTTTTGACATGATGAACCCCTAGTCACAGTCAGGATAATGAGCATGTCCATTGCCTCTGGCATGGGCTCTTAGGACTGGCATGGAGCCCAGTGGCACAGTGTTGTGGAGCCCCGGGCTCCACCCCAGCACCTTCTGGAGTACCCCAGTATCTATATATCCCTCTCTGGAGGTCAGCATCCATCCCCAAAGATAACTTGCTTTCCATGATTATAGATGGGAGCAGATTGTCTGGAATTCTATGTAAATGGAATTTTATTGTATATATATATTTTTTGGTGTGGATTATTGTATTCAGCTTGTCTCTTAAGCTTTATCCATGTGATAGGTCTCAAAACGTTGGGCTTCTATGATGAAGCTGTTAGGAACATTTGTGTCCAAGGATCCACGTAGACAAAGGATCCCATGTCTCTTGAGTTGATCCCTAGGAGTGGAATCCCTGGGTGATATGGTAGCTTTGTATGTGACAAACTATTTCACAAAGTAGCTGTGCTTTTCTGCATTCCTACTGGCAATGTGCAAGGGTTTCGGTTCCCTAACATCTTGACACCTGATGTGGTCAGTTCTAGTTTTGACCTGTTTATTTGTCTTAGTTGTTTCATTGCAGTTTTAATACATACTTTACCAGTCATTAATGAAGTTAAGTATTTTTCCACGTGCTCATTTGCCATCTGCATATCTTCTTTGGTGAAGTGTATTTGGTTCTTTGGCCCATTAACTTATTTATTTTCTTAATGTCTTTTTCAGGCTAGGAATCAAACCTAGGGTCTCACGCAAGTTAGTCAAGTACTGTACCACTGAGATATATCCCTAACCCTTCCTGAATTTTGAAAGTTCTTTTTTGTTTTGTTGTGTTGTGTTTTTGAGACAGGTCTCATGTGTAGTTCAGGGCTGGCCTTGAACTCACTAGGTGGTCAGGTTGATCCCAAATTCACAGCAGTCCTGTTGCCTCAGCTTCCCAAATTCTGAGGTTACAGGCATGCACCACCACACTCAGCTGGAATTCTTTATATATTCTGCAAATAAACTTTTTTCAGATCCATGATTTGGGAATACTTTCTCCCAGTTATAATTTGTTGTTTGGTCTCTTAATAGTTGCTCACTTTAATAGAATTCAGTTTATCAATTGTTTTCTTTATACAGCAGATCTTGCTTCTCGTGGTATACCTAAGAAATCTTTGCCTACTGCAACTAGAAAATATTCTCATATTTTATTCCAGAGTTTTATTAAATGTTAGATTTTATAGTTGGTCTTTGATTGTTTTGGCTAGTCTAGGTGTTTTGCATTTTGCATTTCCTGTTTTTGTTTTTGTGTTTGTTTGTTTGCTTGTTTGAGACAGGGTCTCACTATGCAGCTCAGGCTGGCTTTGAACTCACTATGTAGCCTGGGCTGGCCTCCAACTCACAGCGATCCTCCTGTTTCAGCCTCCCAAGTCATCAGATTACAGGCATGTGCCACCAACACCTGGCCATGAACTACCATTTCAGTTTTACTATCTGCTCATCAATTTCTTTGAAAAAGAAAAAAGCCTACTAGAATTTTGTTTGAGATTACACTGAATTGATAGGTAGACATGAGGAGTTGACATCTTAATAATACTGAGTTTTCTGATGTCAACATGGTATACCTTACCATTTATTTAGGTCTTGTATTTTTCTCAAAAATACTTTTGTAGTTTTTACTCATTTTTTTGTTGTTTAAGGGAAAAAGGCACAGAAAAGAAAAACAAAAAGCAAAGAGGCAAATAGGCAACAACAACAAACCCAAAACTATAACAGTATAGGTTTTCAAAACAAGGTAATAGGAATAGTTGTAATATTGCATATTGTTACCTTCAAAAGGGTTTCTTAGATTACCAGATATAGACATGTAAAATTGATCTAATCATGAGTATTAGCTGTTCTTTTCCAATACAATTAGTGTTATAGTCATCCTAGCTATCTTTTTGTGTATGTATATATACACAAATTTGTCTTTTTCCTTTTCCTTTCCTTTTTTCTTCCATTCTCCTACTCATTCTTTTGTATCTTGTTTTCTTATGTCTTTTTTTTGTACCAGGAATCGAACTCAGAGCCTCGTGCTTGTCAGGCAAGCACTGTGCCACTAAGCTTTATCTCCAATCCTCTTGTGTCACATCTGTCCCTAAGTTTATTATATCTCTGGGTGCTTTTTATCAATGGCACTGTTTTATATTAAAATTTTTATTTTTATTACAGATATATGATTGATTTTTGTATGTTGACCTTACAATTTAAGATATTAATTATGGTAGCATTTTTGAAGATTCTGTCAAATTTTATACATAGAATTTTCCTTCCCAAAGTGGATGCCTCTGTCTTTCTCCGTTTCTCTCTTTTTTTCTCTTTCTCCCCTATAATCTTGAAAAGAACTGCTAGAATGAGTTTATTTTCCTGTTCCTGGTTTTATGGAAAAACATAGTCTTTTCTTATAAAATATGCTACTTTTAATGAGCACAGCAAAGAACTTTTCTTTTGCTCCTACTTTAATGGGTTGAGGGTGCTATTACCCTCATAGAGTGAACTGTACAATATTCCATCTTCCTCAGCTTGCCCCAAGAGTTTCGTTAGAATTCGTATCATTTCTTTCTTAAATGTTCGGTAGAACTCACCAGTGAAATCGCCTGCACTGAAGATTTCTTCAGGAAGCCTGGAAACTACAAATCTAGTTTCTTGTTGCAGGACTCTGTGTCTTTGGTAGTGAGCACGGGTAGCTGTGTCTTTCAAAGGCTTTGTCCGTCTCATCTAAACTGTCCCAGTGCCCTGTCTTTGTGCAGATGCCTCTGCTGCCATTTCTCTCTTCCTGAACAAGCTGCTTTTATTGAGCGCAGGTCTGCTGGTCAGTTTTTGCTTGTCATAATGATAACGCCATCTCTTGAAAGATATTTTTCATTGATTGTAGAAGCTTACTTAGGTTGACAGATTTTTAAGTTGTCGGTATTAAAGGTGCTCATCCTGGTGTCCTCTCACTCAGGAAATCTGTGTCCATTCCGGGTCAATGCTGTGTGGGTAGTGTGTCCTCCTCAGACCTCTGGCTGCTTCCATGACCCGGGCACTGTGTACCCGGTACCTTGAGTAGCTTTGTTTACATTTCTTGTATTCAGAGGTTCACTGAGCTTCTTAAATTTGTGAATTTATAACTTTGTATCAGTTTTGGAAGTTTTTCAACCATTTGTGCCTTTTCTTTTTTCCCTCTGTTCCTTCCTTGGAACCATAATTACCTGTCTCTTAGGCTGCTCAGAATTGTGGCACGGTTTTCAATCTCCTACTCTTTCTTTTCTCTCTTCTGTGCTTCCTTTGGGATGTTTGATTGTTATGCTTTAAAGTTGCTAACCTTTTCTTCTCCAGTTGTGCCAGTGTGTTTTTTATTTTATACATTGTAATCTTCATCTCTAGAAGTTGCATTTGATTCTTTTTTAATGTCTTCTGTTCATATGTTCAAGTTTTGTCATTACTCAAGGTGTTTGGACATGTGGAAGACAATTAAAATCACTACTTTAATGTCCTTGTCTGCTTATTCTAAAATCTGTGTCCATTCTGGGTGAGATTTAATTGATTGTTTTTCCATATTACAGGAGATATATATAAATTTGTTTTTGCTTTTGTGGGGTTTTTTTTTTTTTTGCATGATTGTTAGTTTTTTTTCCTTTTTGCTCACTCACTTGCTTTCTTTCCTTTCTTTCCTTTCTTTCTTTCTTCAGTATTCAGGGTTGAATCCAAGACTTTACACTTGATAGGCAAGCATTCTACCACTGAGGTACACGTCTATCCATTTCATTTTAATTTTTATTATAAAGAGAATAAAACAAAAGAGAACAGAACAAAGCAAATCAAAACAAGACAATGCAAGCAATATAGCACTTCACTACAAGACAACCAGATATCCACAGTAGCTACCATAACGTCTCTTTTCTTTGAAATAGTTGAGCATACCTTCACACCCAATAATATCAAACATAACAAAATAATATAAAACCATTCAAGAGAATGAAAGTATTACAAGGACATTCAAAACCAAATAACCGATAATGAACAATGGCTACTATAATATCTCATTTTCCTTAAAATATTTGTTTATACTGTCACACATATTAAAATCCAGTAATATACAACATGGTAGAACCAATGGAAACAGAAGAACAAAAGCATGGTAGGACTTCAAAGCAAGGTGATATTAAATCAGCAATGGCTGCCATAATGTCTTGTTTTCTTCAAAGTAGCGTTTCATACCATCACATATAATAAAATCAAACAAAACAGAATAAAACCATTCCAACCAATGAATGAAAACATTGTAAGACTTCAAAGCAATATAATGGGGAACAATCAGTACCATAAAATCTTATGTACTCCTACCATTTCTTACACTAGGGAGACTATATGGTATTTATACATGTGAGTTTGATTTATTTCACTTATGAGTATGGTCTCAACTTGCGCCCATTTATTTATAAATATCTCAATGTGATCATTCTTTATAGCTGGGTAGTATTCTTTATAGCTGAGTAGTATAGCTGAATGTATAAAATACCACATCTTTTTTATCCATTCCTCAGTTGATGGGCACTTAGGTTGTTTCCAAGATCTGGCTATTACAAATTGTGTTGCTATAAACATGGGTGCACATATATTACTGTGGTATGATGTTTTCAGTTCTTCTGGGAATATGCCCAGAAGTGGAATAGCTGGGGCAGATGGGACTTCCAATCCCAGCTTTTTGAAGAATCTCCAGACTGACCTCCACAGTGATTGCACCAGTCTGCACTCCCACCAACAGTGCAGAAGAGTTCCTTTTTCTCTGCAGCCTCTCCAGCATTTGTTGTTGGTAGTTTTCTTTATCCTGGGCATTCTTTCTGGAGTGTGATGGAATCTCAGTGTGGTTTTAATTTGCATTTCTCTTGTGACTAATGATGATGAACATTTTTTCATGTATTTATTTGCCATTTATATTTCTTCATCTGAGCTATGTATTCATTTCAAATGCCTATTTTTGGATTGGGTCTTTGAATTTCGGGAGACTGATTTTTTTTTTTAATTCTTTATATGTTCTAAACAGAAGTTCTTTGTCTGAAGGACAGTTCACTAAGATTTTTTTCCCATTTTGTGGATTTTCTTTTCACTATACTGGATATTTCTTTCAACATACAAAAACTCTTTAATAAGATGTGATCCCAGTTACTGATTCTGGGAAGTATTTCTCATGCAGTTTAATTCTTGTTCAGGAATTCTCTACCTACCCCTGTGTCTTCAAGATTTTAACCTATTTTGTCTTCCAACAGATTTAGTGTTTCTGTTTTAATATTTAGAACTTTGATCCATTTAGACTTTAGTACATGGTGATAGGCATGGGTCTAGTTTTAGTTTTTGGCATATGGAGAGCCAATTTTTCCAGCACCATTTATTAAAGAGACCATCTTTCTTCCAGTGGATGTGTTTGGCCCCTTTATCAATGATAAGGTGGCTGAATGTGTTTGTAGTTGTAGTTGTATCTTCTAATCTATTCCATTGATCTTCAGGTCTGTTTGATTCCAGTACCATGTTGACTTTATTACAGTAGGTTTATAGTATAACTTCAAGTTAGGGATTGTGACGCCTCCTGCCTTGCCTTTGTTGCTTAGAATTGCCTTTGCTATTCTAGGTCTCTTCTGGTTCCAGATGAATTTTAGGAGTGATTTCTCTAGATCTATGAGGTATGCTAGAGGTATTTTGATTGGGATTGCATTAAATATGTATGATAATTTTGGGAGAATGGCCATTTTCACAATGTTTGTTCTTCCTATCCACGAACAAGGGATGTCTTTCATTTTCTGAGGTCCTCTTTGATTTCTTTTTTTCAGGGTATTATAATTTTCCCTGAATAGATCTTTTACTTCTTTTGTTAGATTTTCATTTTGTTGGATGCTATTGTGAGGGATGCTTCTCTTATTTCTCTCTCAGTGATTTTGTTGTTAGTGTATAGGAATGCTATTGATTTTTGAGTGTTTACTTTGTATCCAGCTACGTTACAGAAAGACTTTAGTACACCTAGGAGTCTTTCAATGGAGTTTTGGGGGTCTTCTATGTAGAGTATCATGTCATCTGCAAATGACATCCTTACTCCTTTTATTTCTCTCTCTTGTCTAATTGCTCTGGCTAGTATTTCCAGCACTATGTTGAATAGGAGTGGTGATAATAGACATCCTTGTCTTGTGCCTGATTTTAGGGTAAAGGCTTTCAGTATTTGGCCATTTAATATGATGCTGGCTGTTGCTTTGTCATAGATGGCCTTTATCATATTGAGGTAAAGGCCATCTGTTCCAATTTTCTGTAAGGTTTTTATCATGAATATTTGTTGAACCTTATCAAAACCTTTTTTCTGCATCTATAGAAATAATCATGTGATTCTTATTTTTGGCTCTATTGATATGGTAGATTTTATTTATTGATTTATGTATGTTGAACCATCTCTGCATTCCTGGGATGAATACCACTTGGTTGTGGTGTATAATCTTCTTGATTATTTGCTGCATTCTGTTTGCCAATATTTTATTGAGAATTTTTTAATCTATGTTCATTAGGGAGATTGGCCTGTAGTTCTCTTTTTTAGTTGGGTCTTTCTCAGGTTTTGGTACTAGAGTAATACTTGCTTCCAGGAATGAGTTAGGAAGAACTGCTTCCCTTTCAATGTCATTGAAGAGTTTGAGGAGTGTTGGCATTAAGTCTTCTTTGAATTTCTTGTAGAATTCCACAGTGAATCCATCTGGGCCTGGGCTCTTCTTTGTTGGTAAGGATTTAATTACATATTCAATTTCATTAATAGAAATTGGGTTATTCAGCAGTTTTACATCTTCTTGACCCAGCTTTGGTATTTCGTATGTTTCTAGGAATCTGTCCATTTCTTCTGTGTTACCGAACCTATGAGAGTAGAGGCTTTTGAAATAGGTGTTGGTGATATTCTGTATTTCCACAGAGTCTGTAGTGATTTCACCTTTTTCTTTTTTTAATAAGGTTGGCTAGGGACTTATCAATTTTATTTATTCTTTCAAAGAACCAACTCTTTGATTCATTGATTCTTTGTATTGTTTTCTTAGTCTCTATTGTATTGATATCTGCTCTGATCTTTATAATTTCCTCCCTTCTTTTGGCTTTGGGCTTGACTTACTCTTCTTTTTGCTAGATGTTTGAGGTGTAGCATCAGGTTGTTTATTTGTGTTTGTTCTGTTTTCCTGATGTGGGAATTCACTGCAATAAATTTTCCTCTGAGGACTGCTTTCATTGCATCCCACAGATTCTGGTAAGCTGTATTAGTATTTTTGTTTGCTGTAGATATTGTTTAATTTCTTCTTTAATTTCCTCTATGACCCACTGATTGCTCAGGAGTGTATTATTCAATTTCCATGTGTGTGTGGGGGGGGTTTTTGCAGCTTCTTTTATCATTAATTTCTAGTTTTATGGCACTATGATCTGATAAAATGCATGGGGTAATTTCAGTTCTTTTGCATTTACTTAAGTAGGTTCTGTGGGCTATTATATGGTCTATTTTAGAGAATGTTCCATGTACTGGTGAGAAGAATGTATATTCTGATGTTGTTGGGTGGAACTTGATATACGTCTATCAAGTCCATTTGTTCATAGGTGTGATTCAGTTCTGTTATTTCTTTGCTGATTTTCTGTCTAGTTGTTCTGTCCCTTTGTGTCAATGGCATGTTAAGGTCTCCTGTTATAATAATTGTGTTATTGCTTATTTGACTTTTTATTTCTGTCAATACTTGTTTTGTATAACTGGGTGCTCCTGAATTTGGTGAATAGATATTTAAGATTATTATCTCTTCCTCTTGAAGTTTTCCCCTAACTAGTACGTAGTTGCCTTCTTTATCTCTTCAGATCACTCTTGGTGGGCTGGGGATTTAGCTCAGCGGCATAAGCGTCTGCCTGGCAAGCGCAAGGTCGTGAGTTCGATCCCCAGTACCAAAAAAAAAAAAAACAAAACAGATCATTCTTGGTTTCAAGTTCACATTGTCTGCAAACAGAATAGCTATCCCTGCTTTTTGGGGGGTTCCTGTTGCATGAAGTATTGTTTTCCATCCTTTGACTTTCAGTCCATGAGTTTCTCTTTGGGTGAGATGGGTTTCTTGTAGACAGCATATGGTTGGATGTTGTTTCTTGATCCATTCTGCCAGTCTATTTTTTTTAATTGGTGAATTAAGGCCATTTGCATTAATGGTTATAACTGATATATATTGTTTTTTTTTTTTACCTTATCTTTCTGCTGTTGCTTCTTTATCTTTCCACTCTGTTTTGTTTGCCTTCCTTAGTGGATTTTTCCTATGTCTACCTAGAATGTCTTTCAGTATTCTTTGCAGGGTAGGTTTGGTGATCATGAAATTATTCAACTCTTCTTTGTTTTTAAAGTATCTTATTTCTCCATGCATTTTGAAGGACAGTTTTGCAGGGTACATCAGTTTGGGTTGGAAGTCATTTTCCTTTAGGATCTGGACAACTTCACTGCATGTTCTTCTTGACTTCACTGTTTGTATTGAGAAGTCTGCTGTGATTCTGATAGGCTTTCTTTATAGGTGATCTGTCTCTTCTCTCTAGCAGCTTTTAATATTCTGTTCTTATGTTGGATTTCTGGGATGTTGATTATTATATGTCTGGCTGTAGTTTTATTTTGGTTATGCCTATTTGGAGTTCTATATGCTTCACTGATCTGTATGTCAGTTTCCATTCTCATGTTTGGGAAATTTTCAGCTATTACTTCTGTAAATAGCTTCTTGAGATCATTTGTGTTGTCCCCTTCTTTTTCATTTATCCCTATCAATCTTATGTTGTTTTTCTTTGCATCATCTTGCAGCTGTTGGATTGTGATTTCCTCATTCCTTGTTATTTTTAAAAGATATTTCCTTTCCTGTTCACTAGCTGCAATCTTGTCTTTGAGGTCTGGAATTCTATCTTCACTCTTGTTGAGGTGGTTTTGCCAACTTTCAATGGAATTTCTGATTTCTTGTATCTCTTTGAACCTGCTTCATGCATTCTGTTTGTTTCTTATATTGTTCATTCAGGGTTTCCATCTTTTTGCATTGTTCCTCTAATTTTTTAACTATGTCTTCTTTAGATGTGTTTAACATTTCTTTCATTACATTTATCATTTCTTCTTTTACCTGGGAGATTATTTCTGATTTGAGTTTTTTAATAGATTCCCAGAGTTGTTTGTTCCAGTTGATATCATTTCAGACATTTCAGGTGTATGGCTTATATTTTGTTCTATGTACATGGCTCCTAGGCTTGCTTGGGATAGGCTGGAGGTTTGAGATTGTATTTTGCTCTTTTGCTTTGTCATTTTCCTATATTTCTGGGTTTTGAGCAATGCTCCAAAGCATCCCATGGGCATGCTGGAAATCACCTCGTGCACCCACAGCTCCCCAGAACTGATTGGAGGTCATTGGGTGTGGCCCAGTCAGGTCCACAGGGACCTCCGGTGCTCCTCTGGTGTCTAGGATGCTGGGCAGGGTACTAACTGCTGGGATCAATGGTCCAAAGCTCTCCCCAAGCCAGCGCAAGAGCACTAGAACTCACCTCCTGCACCCTTGGCTCCAGGAACTCAATGGAGGTGGCTAGGTGTGACCTAGTCAGGCCTGGGGGATCTCCTGTGCCTCCTATGTTTATTCAGAAAGCTGGGCAGTGTCCTAACCACTGGGGGCATGGTCCAAAGCTCTCCCTGAGAGAGTGCTTGCTGCAAATCACCTTGAGCCCTCAGCTCCAGGGGCTCTTGTGCTCTCAGAGGTGGCTAGGTGTCACCTCTAGCCGTTTTAAATTTTATTCTAACACAGGCTTTGCTAAATTTCCTGAGCCGGCCTTGAACTCACAATCCTCCTGCCTCAGCCTCCCATGTTGTTGGGAATATAGGCATGCCCCACCATGCCTGGCTCTCTGGCAGTTTTCTTAATTGTGTGCTAGACACTATGAATTTTGTCTTGTTGGATGACAGTTATTTTTGTATTTCTGTAAATATTCTTGAACTTTGTACTTGGATGCATTTACTGTGTTACTTGGAAGCAGTCTGAATTTCTTCAAATCCTTTTAGTGTGAATCATTCCCACTTCAGTCCCACTGAGAATTCTACCTAATATACCATGAATTATGAAGGTTTTTCTGGCTGGTTTATGAAGTTATTCTTCCTGGCCCTGTGTAAACTTGAGGAGCTATTCTTTCAAACTGTTTGGTTTGGTTACTGCCTTGGCCTCAGGCAGTTTCTGTAGATAGTCAGCATTTGCACTGTACTGGATACCAGAGGGGTGCCCACGGGAGATGTGAGGTGTTCTCTTTCTCCCAGGCTCTTTCCTCTGGTGTTCAATGCTGCAATCTCTAGCGCTCTGGTCTGCTGACTTTGAGTTCTGTCTCTGCACCTCTGCTTGTTAGATCTTCCCTGCATCCCCCGTGGCCTGAGAACTTCCTCAAGGCGGTGATTGGAAATAGTCATGGGACTGTCTTGCTTTTTTTCTGTTTTGGGATCACTTCCTTTCTATTACTCAAGTTCAGTTTCTGCAAGTCATGTATGTTTTTCTGGGATTTGGTTTGGTTTTTTGAGACATGGTCTCACTTTGTAGTCCAGACTGGCCTCAAACTCATGAGGACCCTCCTGCCTTAACCTCCCTAGTCCTGAAATTATAAGTGTGCACCACCCTGCCTGGCTTGTCTGATTTTTTAATTGTTTCAGAAGGAAGGTAAATTGAGTCCTTACTATTGATACATTTTAATTTCGATAAATAGTTCCTTGATGAATCCTCCCAAAATTTGTACACATTTACGCTCTCACCAACAAGTGTATCAAGTGCCCATTTTCAATACCATTTGGTACCACACACATACTACATTTCTTTTGGTTTTGTTAATCTGATAAGCAAAAATAAGCACTTTATAGAATGAAATCTTATTTTCTGAAATCAAGACTATAGTTTATCAGTAAATGAAATAAAGTTACAGATAAAATCCTTTTTAAAATTACACACACATGCACTTTTATAGTTTGACATTGTCTTTCCTGCATAAACTGTGCCCATTATCAGCTACCCTGAGTTTCTCCACAGTGGAAAGAAAATTTAATGGTGCTAATTCCCTTAAATTCAACTCCTTCTTGAATTTTACACTTATCTTATACATAATTTTACCCACAACTGATTACAGAGATTCTTTAATCTCTTTGCTTTCTTCTAGTATTTTTAAAATATTCAAATCACTTTCCAGAGAAACAGAACCCTTTTCATACTTACATTTCATTCACCTACAAGAGCAGGTAAATAAATTATACAACAACATATACAATTGACTTACAAACATTAGGGAACAAACCTCAGTTACTCTTGTGAGTGTAAAATAAGAATGTGGAGATCACATAGAATAGCTATCTTGACTACTTTTCTCACTGCTGGGACAAAATACTTGACACTCACAAGTTAAAGGAGGAAAAGTTTATTTTGGTTTATCGTTTGTAGAGGTTTCAGTGAATAGTCAGCTGGTTCCAAGGCAGGGCAGCATGGCAGAGGGGCATTGCAGAGGAGAAACAGTCCATGGTGTGGCAGGCAGAAAGCAGCAAGCAGTGAAGCAAGCCTCCCTTTCCCTTATAATGCACCCAAGCTGTAAGCCTTTAGGGTGGTACCGCCTATACCCAGGCTGGGCCTTGCCATTATTGACACCTAGAGCTATGCTAAAATAATTGTGAACTGATTTAGTACCAAACACCCTTAATCCCAGTATCACACCCTAGATCCAGCTGGCTCTGAAAAGCCCCACCTATGGGCACATGAGGCTTCAGGTGACATCTAGATATAAGCCAAAACAATAGCTCTGTAGAAAAGGCTTTTCATCCGCCTCACACCACAACAATGAACACAGAGGACTGTGACCTTAAAAGCATGTATCTCTCCCAACCTGCAGTCAGTTTTGCCAGCAGACACTGTTGGGGATCTTCTAGTTCAGTTCAGTTCCAGCACTGTCTGTGTGGAGATAACGTCAGATCCTGCTGATTGAAGGCTTGGTCTTCAAAATTGTCCCTCTCTCCCTTTGAAAGCCTGCTGGGAGCCATGGGGCATTTCCCTGTGCTTCTGTGACTGGCTATGTACCTGGGTTCTCTCAGCTCATTTGTCCAGTTCTGTTAATTTGCTAGTGTAACTCACATACTCAGGGAAGCACCCCAGTGTATGCTAAAGATGGCTCAGAGGATACCAACGAAAAGAAGTATCAGGCATGGTATATGAGGAAGGCATGCATAGCTCCACAACCTCTGGGAGTCTCTCCATGGTCAGCTATCTGGAGGCTCTCCACCTTCTGTCTCTCTGGTGTCTGCAGAGACTTACACAGATATCATTGGCCATCAGTAATCTGATTCTTAGTGTGTAGTGCTGGTTACAGGGGAGAATGTGGTTACTACTATATATCATTTAAGTAAAGATCACGCAAAAGAGCCTCTACTGATATTTTTTATTCACAATTCTTTAATCATAAAGTTGAGTACCATACTTTTGATCTTGTATTTGTTCCATCGGTTGTCTTTTTTAATCTATTGTCTATTTTTTCTATTGAAGTGTGTTTTTTAATGTAGATAGTTCTTTGTCTATTATTGGCACATTAATTCATTGTGATATAAATGACAAACATTTCCTCCTGCTTTATTTTGTTATTATATTTATATTCTTATGAAGTCAGATTTGTCAGTATTTTCCTTCGGGGCATATTTATATGAGGTATTATTTTAAACAATATATCCTTACATCTAGATTGTGCTCTCAAAAGCTATGTAATTATTGAATATTTCTCTCTGACTCTTTACCTATATATTTGTTCTATGGGAACAACTAAGGATTTTAAAAGATGCTATAGTGAATCATTCAAATTGGGCTAAAAATTGGTCCTTTTATGGATGGTCAGATAAATGTTTAAATCTGTTTCTTTTCCAAATTTTTAAAATCTGGCTATTACTACATGTGTTTTTATTTTTAATATGGAGTTACTTTAATTTTTCTTTTGTTACCTAAGTTAGGTTACATTTCTACTAAATTTTAAATTACTAATTGGATTATAAATATTTTGCTTACACATAGAATTAAATATGTGCTTGTCTTAACTATATTATTTTGTGGAATTAAAGACTGAATCTAGGGCCTTCACACTAAACTACATTACCAGTCTTTTATTTTATTTTATTTTATTTTATTTTATTTTATTTTATTTTATTTATTTTTTGTACCAGAGATCGAACTCAGGACCTTGCACTTGCCAGGCAGGTGTTTATGCTGCTGAGCTATATCCCTGACCACCCATCCTAATTTTAATATTTTTAAATTTTGAGACAAGCTTTTACTCAGTCACTTAAATTGCTCAGGTTAGGCTCAAATTTGTCACCCTCTGTTTCCCTTCCCAGAGGCTGCACCCCCAGGCCCAGCTCTATTTTTAATTTTTTAACCATTAACTCTTACAGAGTGGTAAAGGTAGAACAGAGGTTGATTTTTGAGAATAAAAATATATGAAAGTTACCTTCAAAGCTAAAAATGAATGTATTTAGTAGAAAATTTAGGAATTATATTATGACCCAAGACCACTGACAAATGTTGCTAATATTAAGCCTGATGATACAGTTTTCGATTTATGTATGAAAGACATTTGTAATTTTGAATTACAGCAACAATTTTAAACCATGAGAATTTAAAAACTAGTGACAACTTTTTTGTCCTTACTGTACCTAGTTAGGATTGAGCATTTGACACTGTCCCTCCCTTCTCCTTTTTGAAGCACTTTCTATTGTGTCACAATCTTCTGGGTTGTTTTTCCATTTCTCTGGCTCCTCGAGATGTCTCTGTGGGCCACCTTATCTTCTGCTTGTGCCTCAACCAGGCATGCTCCTTTGATGTTCTCATGGTTTCCAGCTGGTATCTCTCCCCGAGGGTCCACACCACATGCCCACCATTTCCTGGACATCTCCACTAGGCTCAACCTCACTTCATCTGAATGGACATATTACCTTTTTATTTGCTTTTTTCTCTACACTCCATCCCTGCTAAACTTGTTCTTGCTGAGTTGTAAGGTGAGATTGCTAGTAGTCTGAGGATAGACTTTTAGGAGTCTCTCAGAGGTGAGTTTGAAGCTCACAGCATAATTACCTTGGGTGACCTCGGGCAAGATATTCTGCCTCTCCAAGCCTCAGATTTCTTAGCTATAAAATGGGAATAATTGTACCACTACAAAGAGTTATCAAGAGAATACAGTCAGAGAATAGTGTATCATCTACCAGAAATAATGACTAAGAATGTGTTAAAGGTTGACTATTTCCTATCCAAAATACTTGGTAGCAGAGGTTTTTTAAAGTTGGGAATTTTTTTGACTTTGGACCATGAACTTGTAGATAATAAGGTATGTTGGGATTGTGACCTGACTCTAAGCACAAAATTCCTTTATGTTCCATATACCTGAAAATACATAGCCTCAAGGTAATTTACACAATATTTTTAACATTTTTGTGCATGAAACAAAGCTTTGCGGTGTGGAATTTTCTACTTGAGGCATCATGTCAGTGCTGAAAACGTGTTGTACATTCGAGTGTTTCAGATTCTGTATTTTGGATTAGAGATGTTCCAACTGTGTTTCCTTTTTCTTTGAATGGTAGTTCATTCTGGTAGTCTGACACTAGAATGTGAGCAGTCTTTGAACCTTCAGCTTTGGTTACTGTCATATTCAAAGTCCTATTTTTTTGTTTTGTTTGTTTGTTTTTTGGTGTGGGGGATTGAACTCATAACCTTGCATTTGCCAAGCAGGCACTTAAGCCTCTGAGCTAAACCCCCAGCCCTCAAAGTCCTGTGAAAGCCACTCCTCGAATCTACACACATCTTTGTTCCCCCTTCTGTGCTGCTGTTCCCTCCTCGTCACTGTCATCCGTTAATCCAGTGCCTCCTCATGCATATCCCTGCCTCCGTACTTACCCACTCCCAACCCAGTCTCCTTCCAGCACCAGGGGGACCTTTCCGGTAACTGCCCCTCTTGCCTGTAAGTTAAAAGGCAGATCTCTTCATTCAATCTGTAAAACCCTTTTAAAAATAGTTTTGTTTCCATACCTGCTTCTGGTTTTAGAACAGAAGTGTATCAACTGCCATACATGTTTAGCAAACTTACTATAAGACTAGTTCAAGTTTATTATAAGAAATTTGAGAAATTAAGATATCCAAAAAAAGAAAGAAAAAAGCATATCTACAATCCCATCACTGTCATTGTTTTATCCTCTAATTTTTAATTCATATATTTACACATCCTCAATCAAATTGAATTTGTAGCTTTGTTTGTTGGGATTTTTAAAACAATCTTAATTCAGGTGTATTGTGCATGCCTGTTATTCCAGCACTTGGGAGTATCCAGAGTTAAAGGCCAAAAATAACAATAACAACAACAAAAAATTAAAGATAATTTTTAAAGCATGAATAAATGCATCCTTGTTTATAACAGCAGGTCCCATTTGTGACATACCTTCATCACTTCCTCCAAAGCTCCCATCTCATTTCCTCTATGCCCATGTTTATGAGTGGAAATGCAAATACGTTTTATTCTATTTTTAAAATAGCATCATCATTATCCCATGACATTATCCATTAGCATTATATAAACCTCAGTTTCACATGGCACTTTAGTGACGACAGTAGTAGGTGCCGTGCGCTGGGACACTACTGTGTGCAGCACATGACTACAAACCTGCATGGTCCCCGTGTGTCAAAAAGTATCCATGAGCTCCAACCCTGCCCTGCATCTCCCACAGAGGCTGCAATGTATGGCTCTGTGACAGTTGTCAGCCAGTCTTCCCTGTTAGCCATTTCTCATTTTTATAAATAATGCAGTTACTGTTTTTGTATACCAGTCTATATCTACTCTTTAAATATTTTCCTGATGGAAGTTCCTAGGAGTGAGTACTTCACAAGTTTTGACATACATTGCCAACTGCCTTCCTGAAAGGTTAGACCAATTTACGAGCAGTGATTAATTCTGATGAGAGGGAAAGGAGAGGAAGGGAGTGACATTTCATGATAGTGACATTTGAGCTGGATCTTGCCAGATGAGTAGGGCTTTGCCAGGAGAAAGGTGGAGTGGGAAGGACAGGCAGTGGGGGGCAATGAGCAGAGGCCCACGGCAGCGCTCTAGGCCAAACACTCTTGTGCTTACTGTCTGCCCAAAGCCCATCCTTGACTGGTCATCTGCTTGGCAGGAGGAGCATCAAGTTAAAACTCTGATAGGCGACTCTTCCCTTTCATAAATTTAGAAATGGACGCCTTTTTGGAGTTCTGTAACATTTCTATTAGTCTTTCATTTGTTTGTTCATTTCCTCAAAGGGGGAAAACCCTCAGAGGATTCGCTATAACCAGGAAACTCAGCAAATGTCTCCGGCCACCGCTGCGTGTCTGGATCCTAATGTGTTCAGGATCTGGCATCTCCCAAGCCTCTAGTTAATCCCAAGAAGGAGAGTGTCCCCAATTTACCTTTAGTGTGATGTGTACCTATTAGCATAAATGCAACCAAAAGTTATTTTTTAAACCTGGGATAAGTTCCAGACACTCAGGAGTGAAATAATTCCACAGTAGGTAAATCTATAAGGAAGGGGGCTAGCATTTATCTGAGCACCACGAGTTCCAGGTGTCTTCTCTCCAGGCTGAAGCCAGTGCTGAAATCCAAGGAGAGAGAAGAGAAAGGGTGCCGGAACCCATGGCTTCTGCATGCCACGCCTCTCTAATCCACAGTGCACTAGAGCCACTCAACCATGTCATATATTTTGGAGAAGGAAGCCTATAAATTAATATATCTAGTGCTGTACTTCAGGATAAGGAGGGTTTCTTTTTCCATCTAATGTGTATTCTGCCACAATGAAGCTTGGGTCTAGCAGGCATTCAAGAAGTTGGTGAAGCATGAATTTAGCCACCATAACTACTGTGAAATAAAACAGGAAGAATTAGAGAATTCTTGTGAATTCTAAGTGGTTGTCACATCAATTGTGTTCTTTTGCTTTTAAAAATGTAAATAATGAGAACAGAAGAGGCAGTCAAATAGATCATCTGTTGAACACGGTTTAATGGATAGCTAAGAAATCTTTACCATTAGCATTATGTATGTAGAACAGTTTTGTTATAGACAGTCTCCATCTCCAGTCCTGCACATGTCTCCTGTGAAGGAAGCTGATAAGTAGAAGTAGATTTCTCCTTATTAGTAGCAATGATGCCATAAAAATACCAAAAGAGTACTTTCCTCTGAAAGATCACACGATACTCTATTAGTATGTATACTTATTATGTATGTATATCTATGGGTTTTTACGTACAATTTGTATGGGTTTATGTTTCAGATTTGTTAAAAGTACTTTCCTCCTAAAGGTTCATCTTGCAAACTATTTTGTCATTTAGATTATTTCACAACTTTGTTTTTTGTTCCTGCCTTGCTCATCTTTTTCCTAGACCTGGCAAAGGGTTTGTTTGTGTAAGATGGGAAGGCTTTATTCCAAATGCCATTTATGCTACTTCTATGAGAGAAGCGCTAGAGCTGGATATATGGAAAATGTGGATGTAGGCCATTGAGCCAGGTGCACAGCCCTCTCCCCAGCATGAGCTGCTGACAGGTGGGGCCCATCACAAAGGGAAGTTCACAATGGCCTTAACTGACTCCCTAAGGACTTCCAGCTAGGAACCATGGCACATATCTGTAATCTAGCAGTCAGGGAGGCAAGAGGATGGCCACTTCGAGCCCAGCCTGGGCAACTTAGTGACTTAGCAAGATCTTGTTTCCAAATAAAAAGTACAAGAAGCTGGAGGAAAGAAAGAAAGAAAGAAAGAAAGAAAGAAAGAAAGAAAGAAAGAAAGAAAGAAAGAAAGAAAGAAAAGAAAGAGGAAAGGAAAGAAGGAAGGAAGGAAGGAAGGAAGAAGAGAAAAGAAAAGAGAGGGAGGGAGGGAGGGAG
The DNA here is from genome assembly GCA_004027295.1 of Dolichotis patagonum. Classification (NCBI taxonomy): domain Eukaryota; kingdom Metazoa; phylum Chordata; class Mammalia; order Rodentia; family Caviidae; genus Dolichotis; species Dolichotis patagonum. Next base: position 82,724 of record PVJX010002770.1, read on the forward strand.
GGAGGAAGGAAGGAAGGAAGGGCTGCAAGTAGGAGCCTGCCAGAAAGCCATTCATTTCCATTAAATACTCAAAGCAGTGATTAGAAAAATAAATTGCATTTGGCATTAGCTCACACTGCTGCTAAGATTGCCAGATAAATGAAATTTTATTCTACTATTGATGAAGGTGATTTCTGTTCAGTACACATTGCTCGTAAAGTTTTATTCTGGAAACAGCACTTGTGTAATTTGCTATTCTTCCGGAAAGTTTCCGTTACTCCCCAGACCCTAGCGAAGTTTTTTGATATGCTGCGGTTCTTGTCACTTGACTCTCCCTGTAGGACTATCACTCCCCCATCCTTTTTCCCTGTAACCTTCTCCCTAAAGCTCCTGGATGGCAGGCACTGCCTCACAGCAGGCGTATAATGTGCAAGGTTAGTTAGTCTGTGAGTGTGCCACAGAGCTGCTGACTGATGGTACCACCGATCAACATCAGGGAACTTCATCTGGTCGTAGTAGATTGAATGTCTTCATGCCATGCCAAACTCACGAGTATTGGAAATCTGTGTCCTCTTCTTCAGGTTTATCAGCTGCGTGGCCTCCCCAAGCTTCTGCAGTTGCTCAAAGTTCAGAATGAAGATGTCCAGCGCGCTGCGTGTGGGGCCTTGAGAAACTTGGTGTTTGAAGATAACGACAACAAGTTGGAGGTCGCTGAACTAAACGGGGTGCCCCAGCTGCTGCAAGTGCTGAAGCAGACCCGAGACTTGGAGACTAAAAAGCAGATCACAGGTACTACTTACTGTGCTGTGAGGGGCAGGTCACAGGTGGCCCAGGCAGATGTGTTAGGTCATGTATTTTTCTTAAATTTCCTGGAGTGGATGATTGATAGGTTCATTGTTACCCAAGAGATGGTTTTAAAGCAACCTTGTTACCTGCTGGCTTAGCCCAGAATCAAGCCATGTCTGCATTCTTTTTTCAGAAGAAGAAAATATTCTGAAGCTTCTTAATAGGATTCACTATGTGCCAGTTGTATACACCTTCACTAACAGCCAAGTTTATAGTTTGGGAACATATGGGGTTTTTACGTGGTACTGGTGTCTAAAATATTGTGAAGGAAATTGACCTGAAGTACATCCAGTTATTTTCATTATTTACTCAACAATCATGTCAGTGGATTTGTACAAAGAAGAAAAAATGGAGAGTTAAGTAGTTTTCCAATATAGAGGATCAGTGTAATCATCAGTCAAAATATAAGAAACTATTTGTTCCATCTTTACTACTACTTTCCCGGCCCATCTGACCTTCAATACCCAAAAAGGAGAAAAAGAAAAAAATAGCTGCATACGTTTAGCTCTCTGCTTCATATTTCTGTTTGCATGCTGTTTGGACAGATAGGTATCTCCTTTCTGCACAGTGGATTAGAAAGCTGAGCTATGGGAAGAGAGCTAGAGCAGTGGCTGTGGAAACATCTCCTGGAGGTGCAAAAGAGAGGGCTCATTCCATTTAAATGAATTGTGCATCTGGCAAAGAGAAGATGGCTCTCAGTGGTCCCTGCACAAGCCACCCTCCCTGCTGTGCCACTGCAGCTCTTCTCATGGCCCCAGACAGCTTACAAACTGTAGGAAGTGCTGGTGGGCACAGCACTCCAATGTCACCTCGGGGAAGCTGATAATTATCCTCAATAATTCAAGCGACACAAGCATTTTAAAATTTAGTCATCGCAAATACTTTAGAGTTTAAGGTATTATTGGCTATTAAATCTCAGTTTTACAGTCAGGGAAACTAAGACTCAGAGGAGTTAATGCTTTTTTTTTTCTTTTTTATTATTTTTTAATTAGTATATGTTTGCAGTGCATTTTACAATCACCTTGGGGAATGGTACATTATATAGCTTGCTTCCTTTTTTAGGTCTCCTTCTCCTTCTCTCCCCCTCCCTCCCTCTTCCTCTAATTCTCTTTTCCCCATTTTCATTTTTATTGATATTATTAATCTTGGCTCATGTCTGTGGCATATAGTGTTTACATCCATTGAGGTTATTAGGTTCCTGTACACACCGTAACTTAATTCTGTTTATTTCCCTTCCCTTTCCCCTTCCCCTCAGTCTTCACCCCCTTTCCTTGGTCTCGGGGACCCCTCCCTATTTGCTAGAGACCCATTCCCTTGTCTCTGACCTCTTTGTACTTAGCCTTGCTCAACTGAGAGATACCATACGGTATTTAAGCCTGTGTCTGGTTTATTTTACTCAACATTATATTTACATCACGTAAGTTTTTTTAAAAAATAATAACAGTTGACAGAGTTCTGGAAAATGCTTTGAAAAAATTCTATGTATTGCTTTAAATTGAAAATATTTTTCACTTTTGACTTCATGCCATTCCAAAAATATTTTTTTTCTATAGAATTTTACTACATCGTACTTAGAACTCTTATCTTTTTCTACTTTGATATAGGTTTTCTGTGCTGGGGGTTGAGCCCAGGGCCTCATAACATGCTAACCATGTGCCTTACCGCTGAGCTACATTTTCAGTGCCTCTTTTGCCATAGGAAGGGCTGTACCATTCCACCTTTCTGCCAGCATGGTGTCTGTCCCGTGAGAGATTTCCTTTGAAAGCATCTGTAGAAATGGAGTCATCTGCTACACTGAGCTAACATTCACAGAGCAGCTCTCAGAGTCAGGCACTGAGAACCACAGCCCGAGGAGGCCGTCGATTTTATTTTTCCGCGTACTACAGATGAAAGGCTATGCACGGACTGCTGTAAAAACAAAAGATCAAACCTCACATTCAGAGCCTAACATTTTCCTCATTAAAATAATGAACCACAAGAAAGCCTCAAACAGATGATTCTGATGTAAGAAAATATTCCACGAAGGAAGGCTGTCTCATCATAGGGTGTAGCTCAGCAGTAGAGCACTTGCCTACCATGTGTGGAGCCAGCACCACAAGGGGGAAATAAAGATAGGACAGGCCATGGACTGGTGTTTCAAAGGGGCACGAAAGTCATTCCTGACACAGTGAACACTACTCAAAAGCAAAGCGGTGGCAAGAAGCTGCTGGTCATGTGGGAGAAAGCTGGGAAATACAATGACGGCAGTTAGAGTGCAGGATTTAGAAAGCTTGGGTTGGGGTGAGCTTCCTCTTCCATACAGGCCATGGGAAACTAAAGTCAGAGGACATTCTGTGACACTGGCGCCCCAGAAAGTGCCCAGGCATCCTTAGCTAATCTATAGAGATGATACAGATCTCTAGTACCCAGATCTCTAGTGCAAGCCAAACTCCCTACTGATGGGTATTCATCAGGTGTTAATTGAAGCCAACTGATAGTTTGTTTGGCAGTTGATGCAAATCCTTCTACATTACTCCCTTTAGCTCTGAAAATAGAAGAGCTAAATAAATACTTTCTGGCTCTCAGAAATAATTGTAGACCTAATAAAAACACCTTTTATCTTGGTTTAGAAACAAAAAGCAAGTAATCAAATACCAGTACCTTTTTTTTTAATCATTCTATGTCTTAGACTTTTGATTGGGCCCATACTATAATCACTAAGATATAGCTACTTTCATCAGTTTCACCTAACAACTATATATGGGGTGGGAGTATATTTGATGATTTAACATACAATCACTGTGAGACTCAGAAATGTGAAGGAAATTGCACAAAGTTACACAAGCAGTAAAGAGGGAAGCCCAAGTATGAGCCAGTTTTATCTGTGAATTTTGCTATATTAGCCCGCCTCCTTCATTTGATGCACATAGTGACTCATTTTTATATGCCTTTAATAAATAGCTGGCTTTGAGACTCTTGTGTCAGAGAGCTCTACCTGCCTCTTCTTTGACTCTTCATGCTTCTGCCTTGTTCGCTCGGTCTCTCTGATTCAGTGTAGCACCTTGCCAGTCTGTCCTCTGCTCTGCTTCTAGAGGCTCTTTCCAAGATAAAAAACACTGTCCATCTATTATCCTTATGACCTGTAAGACAAAGTCCATGCCCTGTGGCATCTCACACAAAGGTTTTATGGTGTGAATCATCAGCAGTGCCTCCTCTCATGCTCTGCTAGCCCAGGTTCTGAAATCCTAAAGGACATGCTGGCCTGCCCTCTCTTTGCTGCCATCCTCTCTGCTATTGTCTTGCACTCACACCACCAGGAGAATCCTCTCATTCTTCAACAGCTGTTGCAAACTCACTGTTGGGAAGCATTTAAAGCCCTGTCCTTCCATTATTTATCCCCACTGCAGAATTTGGAAGGAAGGGGTTTCTCTGAAAGCTGACCTTTGCATCTTTTGATGCCAGGTCCCCATATGCATGGTGCCTGTGTATTTAATTGTGGACAATCGCCAAGCTCAAGGTAAGTTTCCCAACAACAGTGGATGTCTGATATTCCAGGCAAGATTTAAAATATAGCTAATTAATAAAGAGACCTTAGAAAATTAAAATCTGTATTTTATTAATATTGTCCTCTAGGATAAGAAATACAGCTATTTAAATCTGCATTAACTCTTATGTAGAAAAACTTGCAACATTTAAATTAAATAAATTCCTCTTTGCACTGAAATATGAGGAGGAAGAGGAAGCCATGACAATAGTGAAAGAACTGGTTCTTTATTGTTTTGCTTTTCAAAGTTCTCCCAGTGAAAAGAATTGTGACCTGAGACTGTATGATTCTAATTTGTCATTGGGTTCATTTGGTAACTGCTAGTCTTATAGTAATTGCAGGCTCAATCCTTGTCAGCATTTTGGTAGGAATGAGCTTATTTCTGTCCTTCCCAGTGATAGAGCTGGGTCTTACGTGAATACGTGAAGGTATTTCTGTTTTCTTGAACTTGAGCCACAATCTCCTTCCTTAGAATTCACGCTCATTGGTTCTGGTTGTGCCTCCCATAGTAATAGAAAACTTATCTAGCTGTTTACATTTGCCTTTCTTCAGTTACTAAAAAACATGTAGTTTTATTAGCCCTGATATTTTTTGGCTTTGTGTTAAACACTCTACTTTTTAACTGGTATTTCTGTTTTTAATGATTTATAATAACTCTGTATGAAAGGTTTTGGCCCTTTGTCTCATAATGTTGTACATATTATTCCAGTTTGTAGCTGGTTACTTACTGATTTTGTATGTGTATCAGAGAGGGGTGATATGTAGAAATATATATATAAAGCCCCCAAATCTCTGTTAAATATTTTGCCTTCATGTCACCTCGATACTTGGCAGCCATGATATTTCTATACAGCTTCCTACATTAAAAGTTGAAAAATCCTTGGAAACAACCCAAATGCCCATCAAACAAGGAATGGATTAAAAAGATGCAGTCTTTTTATACAATGGAGTATTACTCAGCCATAAAGGATAAACCAGAGACTTTTATAGATAAATAGATGCAACTCAAGACTACTTTTAAGTGAAATAAACCAGGCACACACGTGTAAACATCGTATTATCTCACTAGGATGAGAAGCTGAAGGAGTAAATAAGATCCAAAATGCACAACAGACATTGTCAAGTGGAAAAAAACTTCAAAAGGAAAGAGCAAATGGGATGAGGGAATGGAGAAAAGAAGGAAGGGAAAAGCAAAAAATAAATAAGTATATACATGAGCGGCAGATAGTTAAGGTAGTTATACTATGAATTTCTCTTAGTTCATTAAAAAGAAGAGTTTGTGTTAATATTGTCTAGACAATTAAATGCCAATATCTTGTACTCTGAGTAACTAATTTAAAAATAACAATATGCAATGTATTAGCCATTGTTATCCTCCTATTATCTAACTTTGAAATTTGTTTTCTCTTTAAAATAAAAAAAGATTGCAAAAGCATGCAAAATCTTTCCAGACCATGTATGTCTGTACAATTGATACACCTTGCCAGACTCTAAAGGGTATTGACTATTGCAGGAAAATTCCATTCCCTTTGTTCAAATTAATCCTGTCTGGCTTTTATCTTGAGGTGTGTTTCTCTTTGAGTGCCCTGTGTGGTCCTTTTCAAAAGAGGAAACCGTCATTATGCTTCACATTTTTAAGCCTTTGGCAGGCACAGAATTCGTTTGCTTATTTAGAACTCAGGAAGCTCTTTTCTTTTCCTTCTCTTTTCTTTCTAACACTGTTTGTAGCTTAGTATTAACTAAACCTCATCTCCAGACTTGCTTTTCCACTGCCTTCAGCCACCTTCCTAGTTGTGAGTTGCTGTCTCTATGTCCCCCTCCCTGGGCCTCTTACAGATGAAGTGGGAGGGATGAAGTCATTGTATTGCAAAACCTGTGGCTAGGGACACTTCTGACTCCAAGTACAGCTTGATAGGGATAGGGCCAGAAATCCACTGGTCACCAGATAGCAGGCACGTAGGCTGCCATGGATTTTTGGTTACTGTTTGAGAAATCAGTTGCTCATGCACAACCAAAGCAAACTATTTAAGCCCAGAAGACTACATTAGGCTCTGAGTGTTCTGATTGACTGCACCAAACATAAGTATGGTTCAAAAATTGCCAGGTTTTAACTACATAATTATCTCAGCAAAATTGGAGCAGATAATATCACCACTAAATTCAGCCAAGACTGCATGTCTGCCTGTTTATAAAGCAGGTTTCCCTGTGGACCTGTGTTCTCACTCCTTTTGGGACAAACCATGCAGTCAATTTAAGAAGCAGGACTTGGTGCTGGGAGATGGGAAAGTGGGGTAGAAAAGCTGCTCTTCCTATCCCCTCGTGCTTTCCTCTATCTTGAGTGCCAGTGAGTTATGAAGTTTGCCACATTTCCACCTGCCAGAATACAAGCAGTAGGCACATAGGTCTTCTTCCACTGAGTCACAAATTTTTGGGGCACTGAGTTTGCAAGAAAAATCCTAAATGTGTGTGACACTTTCTATGCTGTCAATCTCAAACTGCAGTCTGAGTCTGTGGTATCTCAGAGATACCCCAACAAGAACATCATGCTATTATCTTACTTCTTCCTGCTTGGCTTTTCTGGTCATTCCCTTTAATGTGAAGCAGTGGAGGGCAAGTTGTGTGAGGAAATGTGACTCTAGCCATAGACCAGTACTTAGACAACGTATTAAGTTGGCAGGTAGATAAGCTACCATACTCTGCTGCTCATCTAGAGAGAAATACTTAAGGCAGCCAGCACAAATTCCTAAGAGACGTAAGTGCTGTCATCCGGCAGGCATCAGTGAATGTTGTTGGTGATATTCATCAGCCTACCATTGACAGGGAGAGAGAATGGCTTTCTGTGGGCTTGTCCTGCTATGAACGCGGGGCAAACTGTCAGGTGAAAGTGACAGGCAGAGAGCAGCAAGAGGCAGGAAAACGTCTCTCATGTGTCTAGGCAAGAAAAGTAGAACTTTTTACAACGCTAATGTCTAAGTTATAGTGGGGCCTGTTGGCAAGCACAGAGTTGCTTATCCCAGTGGCGTCAGCTTTATAGCAGGGTCATTTCAGAGAAACAGCAACAAAGGTTTCTATTCACACCCATGATTAATTTAAACACATCTCATTTTATATCACAGGCTACATATATCTTTAGCTGTTCTTAAGGCTCAACTTCCATTAGCATCTAATGAACTTAAAACAGGGTCTTTCAGTCAGGGAAGGGGCTCTTTATTGCCTTCCCACTTTCGCATAACCAGTCGCAGTCCTGGAGCTCATGACCTTAACTGGACTCTCCAGCAGTCCTTGTGTCCCAACACTGTGCTGTTCTCATAGTAACTTTTTGCTTTTCTAGGTTTGCTGTGGAATTTGTCTTCTAATGACAAACTCAAGAACCTCATGATAACTGAAGCCTTGCTCACCCTGACCGAAAACATCATCATCCCCTTCTCAGGGTGGCCTGAAGGAGACTACCCCAAGGCAAATGGTTTGCTTGATTTTGATATATTCTACAATGTCACTGGATGCCTCAGGTAATGCCACCCAGTACCCACCCCATGCCCATTCAAAGCCCAAGAGAAGTCTGCCTTTCAGGTCTTCTGTACTTATGCAATGTATTTTTTGAGACAGTCTGTTGGAATGAATGGTAACTGAGGGAATTTGTTATGATAAGATGTTTAATCTCCAGTTAATCACACAGTTATATATATATATCTCAAATACCACTGTTGTGTAAGGCATTATTACTACAAAGACAAATAAGAAAATCCTTAAGCAACTTTTCAGTCCAGCCACTACTGCACACTAGCAGTTGAACTAGAGTCCAGCTACCGTGAAATGTTTAATGCCACGGTCCTCAGAACATGGCTGGGGAGTCAACAGCATCGGTGTCACCTGGAGCTTGATGCAGTTTCACTGAAGAAGCCCTCCAGGGACTCCTGGCAGGTGTGGAGGTCGGAGAGCCACCGTGTCAGCGGTACCAGTGCAGTGCTGCAGAGACCAGTGCTGCGGGACATTCAGCAGCTGGCTGTGTCAGAAAGAAGCACAGGAAAGTGCTGAGGGAGCCGAGCTCTGCTGGACTCTGTCTAGAGGCAGAAATCCTCTATGACAAAGCACTGCACTCTTGAAAGGCCAAAGAACTATCTAAATGGGCCCTTGGAAGCCACCTTATGAGGCAGCCCCTGGGTGGCCCTCCTGGTGTGTGACTGAACCACCACTCCTCCCCTTAAAACTATTTCGGGTCTTAAATTTTCTGTGGGGCGGCCATTTCTACCCCACATGAAACAAAGTTTTAACAAGTGGATGTGTCAGTCAGGGGTCTTTCTGGTGGGAATGGCAACCACTAAACTCAACTCACTAAAACCAAGTGAGCCAGGGATATAGCTCAGCAGTGAGGTCCTGAATTTGATTCCCAGTACCCCCCCCCAAAAAAAAGCCAAGCCAGTTAAAGGAGACTACCCCAAAGTGGTCTACTGGCTCTTGTGGCTGAGCTGTCGAAGGTCACTGGTGGAAGTGAAGGAGAGTGGACCAGTAGTCATGGCCTCAGAGCAGGCCAGAAACTCGGTCCCTCTGGGCCCCGCTCTGTTTTCCATATGTGTCTCATTTCTGCTTGTTCTTCTTTTTGCACACTGGGCTCATTATCTACAAAGTCAAACAAGCCTCCCCTGCTAAGCAGATACCAGAATCACAGGTGGCAACTCTTGCTTAGAGACCTTTTTCTTCTTTCTGATGGCCCTGTCGCGCCGAATGTTCACCTGCTCCACAAGGTGCACATCATTTGAGTGTCTGGGTCAGCCAAGCCTGGTCTGGATGCCTGCTTTGTAGCAAGGACCGGCAGGTCTCCTGCTATCACAAAAGCATGGAAATACTTGCTGGATAAACAAAACAAAAAAAGACACTTTAGTGTCTGACAGCATCTAGAGCCTTGTTCAGTTGACTCGCAACCTTTTTTTTTGGTACCAAGGATCGAACTCATGACTTTGCACTTGCCAAGCAAGTGCTTATGTCGCTGAGCTAAATCCCCAGCCCAACTCGCAACCTTTTTGACCATCTTCTCCCCACAAATACACTTCAGATGCTACCCAAGAACTTGCTTTTCCCCAGATGTCATGGGTACTTTCAGAGTCAGGGCCTTATTTTATTTTCCTGGTAAATATTTTCTATTCTTTCCCAATGGGTTCAATGCCAAGGACAAAGTTCTATCTTTTCCATAAAACGTTTTCCAGCTTCTCCAGCAAAAGCCATTGATTGTTCCTAAGGATTTGAAGAGGAATTATAAGTGCATCACCATTGTGGGGTTTTTGTTTGTTTGTTTTGTCATTTTACTGTCATACCAGTTATTTACATACTTTTTGCACTGGATTTATTGTGACCTTCTTAAAAGCTAAACCTAGATGTTTGTTTTTAATGTTCTATCTCTAATATGGATAGCGTTTCTGGCATAAATTATTCAGATTGTGTGAGCAAATGAAACACGTGGTGAATAGGTGAATCATCAGATCTGGTGATAGGGCAAGGCTGGAAAGGAATGGATGAAGGGCATTTCGTTGGCTGTGGGCACTCTTAGAGTTATGCTAAAGAATTAATTTATCCTTCTATAAGCAAAGTTAACTACTGTGGGGGACAGAAACAGAATAGTTTTTTTATGAAGAAGAAAAAGTATAGTATTAACAGGAAAGATGTATTGAGAAGGTGAAACTTGAGTCGGGGATTTAGCTCAGTGGCTTAAGCGCCTGCCTGGCAAGTCCGAGGTCATGAGTTCGATCCCCGGTACCCAAAAAAAAAAAAACAAAAAAAACAAAAAGAGAGAGAAGGTGAAACTCTAAAGGCAAACATGTTAGTTACAAATCTCATCCTCTAATCTCCACTTAGGAACAAGAAGCAGAAAACACACACAGTTGAGGGAAGCAACACCTTCCCTAGCACACATTTCTAGCATATGTAACGGCCAAACCTACTTCAGTTAGAATGACACCATTTTAAACAGTATTTGCAGCACAAACCGAACCACTGAGCTGACTGACCTCCAAAAGCAGAATACCTACATATAGCAAAAATCAGAGAAGTGGAGTACTATAGTGCATATGTTTACCGAAATATCCGTTCTTATTTTACCTCTATAGCTAACTTGTAACAATAATAGCTAACATTTAGTGGTAAGTTTCCTAAACTGTCCTAAATGCTCCATGAGATTTTCTCAGTTGACCCTCAACAGCTGCCTCATAGAATAGGTCTTCCTTATGTTATAGGTGAGTAAATTTAGGCTCAGTGAAGCTGTGATTTTTCCCAAAGTCATACAGCTAATAGTAGTAAACAGACCTGGAATTCAAATCAGCAAAATCTGTCATCTGGTCCAAAGCCCTTAATCTGGACACACTGGTATTTGTCACAGATCCACAGGCAGCTCCTCAGTTCCTCAGTCTCCCAGTGTCTCAGGTTCAGGAAGCACTTTATAGTGTGCCTCAGTTCTGGTACAGCACTGTGTCTGCATCTCCATATTTTCGTTTCCACGCAAGTGGATCTCAGAACTGCATTTCAGTCATATAACAGAAGACACAAAGAGCGAGAACTGAAGTGAGAATCTTTCCAAGAGAAGAGACAGCAGTATAGACAACTTAGATGTCATAATGGGTATGAAGACCACTGGAATACTATTCAGGATGTCACAATGTAAGAAAAGTTTCTAAGGGAGCTCTCATCAAGTGATGTCAAGGTATCTATTGGGTAGTTACTTATTTTTATTGCCAGTTCACTCTAAAAAAATTTTAAGGCAGATATTAACCAGTACGAATAAGAGTCAATCTTAGTTGCATAAAACACACACACACACACACACACACACACACACAAATATATATATATATACCAGGCAAGGGGGTGCATGCTGTTTACCCTAACAATTTGGGGAGCTGAATGAAACAGGAAGATCTTAAATTCAAGCCCAGCCTGGGCAACTTAGCAAGACCCTGTCTCAAAAACCATTTTAAGAAGGTCTTGGGATGCAGCTTAGTGGGAAGCCCCTGTCAATCCCCAGAACAGCCGCCCACTCTCAGAAAAGAACACAGATGTTAGCATATATCTTAAATGCTACAAATATTTCCGAGCAACAGCACTTCACCCCATGGAGTCAGAGCCAACAGTGAACCTAGCTGGTAGCCTGAGCAGTGTTTTTTGGCTCTGTGTTTGGTTCAGTCCCTTCCATCACATATACCAGTGACTTGCTCCCTTGCTTGAGCTCAATGCTGGGATGGTTCCTGGTCTGCGTACCATGTTATTATTGCAGGAAGCTGCTCTGTGGGTAACACATTTACTGATAGATTTGTGGCCGTGGCTGCAGCTCTGCCAGGCAGGAGCTGCTGTGATGAGAGATGGCATCCTTTGAAAATACCAATGCCATCAGAGAGCCCCAGTTAGTCTGGCAGCAGCTCATCATGTGCAGAAGGACCCCCTCTGCCTGCAGGACACTTCCACAGGCTGTGGTGCTTTCTTAGGTCCCTTCAGAGATACATGCTTTTCATGATTGAAGTCATTCACCACAAGGTGACCCAGATTTTATGTTACACTAACACCATGAAAGTAAAATCCAAGTTAGGAGAGGAGAAAATGATGTATTAGAGCAGGCGAGTGAGTAATCGTTGGCTTTTCTTCAGTAACTCCAGCAACCTCTTGTTGGTAGCTTGAAACCAGCTGTCATGGGTGTAATTTCACTAAGAAATTGGCAAAGGTTACAAATCAGATCTTCCGGTGCCCTGACCCCAGCATTTGGTTATTAAACATTTATCTGCATAATGCTGGTTATTAAACATTTATCTGCATAGGAGTCTTCACTAGTTGATTAATATCAAAATGTGAATAACTAGTATATGCATCTTTCTCTATCAACATCCTTGGGCAAAAAAAAAAGAAAGAAAAGAAAAGAAAAAAAGCAAGAAAGTTATTAAAAGTCCTTAGCATTTTCTTCTTTTTTTCTTTGGTAGAAAAACTCTGATAAATATCCTTTTTATATTTCCAAACTGTCTTAATTTACTTGGAGTTGTAACTTAGTTAAAAAATATTTGATAATTGACTGCAGTTAGTATACTCTTCCAGAGATCTCAGATTTCAAAAGATTTCTGTAAGAATCATAGAATTTTACATTAAAAAGAAAGCAGTAGTTGCTGCTGCACACTATTTCAAGATCCTTCTTCCTGTCTGGCTTCATGCTGTGCTTCCTAGCTGCAGTATCTTGAGAGTTCACGTGACCTGTCTGTTAAACTTGTATCTTCCACCTCACCGCCTGGAAACCTGTGAGTGTAGCATAATTAAAACCAGTGGTTACTATGAGGGGTAAATCTGGAATGAACGCCATAGACCAATCATTACCTCTCCACTCCTCCATATCACAGTTCAGCTTCTTTCCTCCCATCTTTTTCTACCCTTCTGTTGTGCCAGTCTTCTCTTAAAGGGCAAAACAGGGAAGCATTTCAAGGTAAGACACTAAAATGCCTTCACAGGCACCTAAGTGAGCTGGTAGAAGACCAGGTCAAATGGTGGGGCTCCCTCTGACCAGGGAATAGGAAAACCCTTGCCCAAGAGCAATGAGACTAAAAGTTTTGGGAAACACTTAAGGCCAAACACAAACATGTCCAGGCAGCCTCCATTAACAACCGCATTTCTCAGTTGAGGAAATTAAGTAGCAGAGACAACTATAAAAGCAGTTATCAGAAATTTGAGAAAGGCAACTAGTCCTGCCTTTCTGGGCCTTTCCCACTGCTCGGCCTGTGTTCTTGCTCTTATCCAACCCTGTCATTATTCTTGGAGTACTTATTAACTGCCTGCTGCACCCAAAGCACTATTTAGATTTCCAAAACTTCAGAGGCGTGGGATCTGTCTTCACCCAAGAGTAACTTGGGGTTTGGAGGAAGACAGACTCCCAAAGAGGCAATAACAAAGAGGTAGCTGGCATGAGAAGTTCAGGACAGGGATGAGCAAACTGATGGAGAATTGGAGTTGCCTGACCAGCATTGCTTGGGAGATTGAAAAATGTCTTTGAGAAAGTGTTACCTAAGGAGCCACGAAAAGGCAAGGTGGGGTTGGAATGTCCCTCTGCGGTCTCCAGTCTGTTGTTGTCTTTCCAAAGTCATAGAAGAAGTGTGACTTGCTAAAGCCCTGAAAAAGCCATTTCCTGAGTTATTACAGTTGGTTAACCATTTACTTATGAGAAGGGCTTGTAAAACTGCTGCCTTAATCTTGTCTGAAAGGCATCCAAGAGTTTGTCATTTTGTTCAGGATGGTGGGGTAAAATGACACACACTATCAGCACATTACAAACACACCCCTTCTCCTCAAGTGTACCCATGTCTGAGTACACTGGCCAAGGCGCAAAGGCCTCGGGAGAGGTGCTGCACCTATAGATGACTCACACACACTTCACTTCCCCCGTGCGGCATGGGTAATAAATGCACCATGATGAACATATAATACCCTTTCGTTATTATTATAGCCTTTTATAACTATTAAAAGTTATACCTGTCTCTTTAAAAACTTCCATTGCTCTGTTTGCTGTGAAATTAGCTGAGGTGAAAAGTCTCAGAGGAAACAAATTGCCTTTCCAAAGAAAAGCTGTCGCTATCAGTCTTGTTCTTAATTAGCTGTGGGTTAAAGGCAGTTTTATGTGGGATACCTATACCAGCCATACTGAGAGCGTCTCTATGTAAAATTTTTTTAGGTGTGTGTTTTTTGTTTTGGTTTGGTTTTTGGTTTTCGGGTTTTTTGGTTTTTTGCTGTGCTAGGGAGCAAACCCAGGGTCTTCCACATGTTTGGCAAGTACTTCCCCACTGAACCGCACCCCTAGCTCATCCATGTAAATTTCCAACAGATTCAGTCACATCTGTCTTCTCCAACACACACCAAAATACAGTAAATTTATTTTTTTATGCATTTCTGGATACCAAACCTTGGAGCTTTGTTGCAGTTTCTTCACAGTTACCTTTGTTCACCCAACCACACTTCTGAATCCTTAAGACAGAAAAGGACTTGTTGGGCCTAGCCCTGTGCATAATCCCAGGTAATTATGAAGATAATTAAATGAGGGTCTAGTTCCCCTAATTACCAGATAAGTTTTCTTTTCTTTGAGACTATGTTCCCAAAGGCAGAATAGAAATTACTTTTCAAAGTAATAATCTTAAGTGCACTTACATCTGGAAAATAATTTACCATAAAATTAGAAGAATAATGTTAGGTGAGAGAGGAGGAGCAAAATGGGAATGAAGTAGTTATCCAAATAGCTCAACCCAGAGAATGATTTTTCCTGAAACACAGACAATTGAATCGTCAACTGTAACCTGAGTTACTTGGTTAATTATTTAAACTTTCCATGTGTTAACATCAGCAATATGAAATATATTAGTAATAGAAGGGGCAGTGCTAATTCTGTTACATTATCAGTCATAACCACATCTTATGTTATTTTAGATATATAAACAAATGTGTGTCATAAATGTGTCTTTAAGTAATTTGAAAAGGTATAGGCTGTATTTAAATGACTAAGTAAGATCTTGACTTTTGTTTTGATTTTGGTGGTACCACAGCTCAAACTCATGACCTCACGCTTGCCAGGCAGGTGCTTAAGCCACTGAGTTAAATCCCCAGCCCATAATCTTGACTTGAAAAATGATTGTTTTGGCCGGGGATCTAGCTCAGTGGCTCAGGCGATTGCTTGCTAAGCTCTAGGTCGTGAGTTTGATCCCTGGTACCAAAAAAAAAAAGACTGTTTTATAAACTTACTAAAGCAAACAAATCCACAAATCAAAACCAATATAGCCATGCTCACTTGGTCACCCCTAGGGTTTTCCTGAAAACAATGTCTTTAAGAGTACCTGCTTCATTGAGATTGCCAAGTAGCACATCAACAAACAAGCAAACCCCTTGCAAAGGTTCATGTTCATGAGACAAGGTGTCCAGGACCCTGTTCACATCCTTACACACCAGCCCAGATTAAAAACTGCCCCTCACAGAAATTGTATACATTTCCTTTTGCTAAAGAAACTCTTTCTCCCCTTCGCCCCCCTCCCCCCACCGTCAGTACTGGAGATTGAACCCAAACCCTCCTGCATGCTAGGCAAGTCCCCCACAGCTGAGCCTTAGCCATTGCAGGGTGCTGTTTTGATTAGGAACCCAAGCTGGCTTTGAACTCAGCCATCTCAGGCACCCATAAATTCTTCTGTCTCAGCAATCCATAAATACTGATTGCTACTTTGAGCCCAGTTCTGGATAATTGTTAAGACACATAAATAGGAAGCATGCGGAAAGAAGAATCATGAAAGAAAATGGAAGAATCATTTTTTACTTATTATATCAAGAGAACTATTTTTGCTAGTCTTTCAGGATCACTTAGTTTATAAATTGAGTCTTGGGAAAAGAAAGACCCAAGAATGTCTGTCCGAGAGCTTCTTAATGTTTAAGGAGAAACGTCTCTGCATAGTTTAAATTAGAGGTGTGTTTTATGTATTGTACTTTCTGACACAAAAAAATCTTTTTTGGAAATCTTAGTCAGAACTACTTCTTTAAAAAGAGAAAAGAACAGGATATTTTGGTACTGGAGGTTGAACTCAGGACCTCTTATATGCTAAACACATGCCCTCCCGCCGAGCTGTACCCCCAGCTTCTGAAATTGTTTCCATGTATTACTATTTTTACATTGAGTAGGGTTGATCTTGTTGCTGTCCTGAGGATAGAAATCTGGGCCTGCCTTGGAGATATGAGGTGGCTGAGCACCCCACTCCACCACACCACGGTGTCAGCTCCAGTCTGGCATCCAAACATCTCCTCTGGGTGTCAGGAATGTTTGCTCAAGTTGCAGTGGCTCCTCTGTGTTCTTAAAAACTGCAGCCAGCTGCTTAGAATTGATTTTAAGTGGAGTTTGACATGCTACTCCTGACCGTCTGCTCCAGCTAATCAGGGGGAAATGAATGTCGCCTCCCAGTCACATGCTCACAGACTGAACTGTCTATTCTCAGTGCTTTTGGAAAGCTCCACAGTGCAGGGGAGCAGGCCTGGAGGGCATTCTCCTGGGCCATCTTCTCGGCTTTCGAAGCGTGAAAGAAGTGTGAAAGATGCTGGCACAGCTCTGTTCTGAGATGAGTGACTTTGTTGTCCCTCCGCAAGGCCTCTGTGTGCTGGCTAAACAGCTGACTTTAACTGATGTTTGCTGATACCTGCAGGAACTGAGGCGGACTCCAGAGTAACAGATGAGCCCTTCTTTTGGCATAGAGTTTTTGTCCCTCTGCCAGTTCAAATGAGGCTCTTCTTTTGTGTGTGCAACCACAAGCTGCCTCTGCTGCTCGCTCCGGATTAGTCACAGAGAAGCCCAACTGTTTGATATGCATCAGTGGAGAGTTAAAAGCCTAAGACCTAAACCTTAAATAACAAGAGGAAGAAGGATGATTCCTTATCAGCTGGTATGTCCTGAGGTCTTGGAATGGATACCAGCTCTGCCTACCAAGCAGAGTTGCACCCACAGTTCCTAAAGTCATTGGGCTCTTCACCCCCTCAGTACACTGGTTAGACTTTAAGACTGGTCCCTAGGCCACCAAATCTTGTACACAATGCCACAGTGCACACACAAATAGCGTTAGTAAGAAACACCCCCCCCCGT
This sequence comes from Dolichotis patagonum, assembly GCA_004027295.1. Taxonomy (NCBI): domain Eukaryota; kingdom Metazoa; phylum Chordata; class Mammalia; order Rodentia; family Caviidae; genus Dolichotis; species Dolichotis patagonum. The sequence continues at coordinate 99,682 of PVJX010002770.1, forward strand.
TATCAAGTGGAAACAGCTCCTTTCTAAAAAGAAATTTCTATCTCTTAAATTACTTTTTGTTGTTTTTTGCTGGTGCAGTGTCTTGAAAATACACACCCTAACCCTCTTATTATCAGCCATCTTCATGTTCTGGTAACTACACATATGGCTGAAGACATTTCCTATCAGCTTAGTCTTAGCCACTGGATAACGCACTGGACACTGGGCTTAGACATCCTCCATTGTAACAACGCCTTCGCAGTGGTGGGAAACTTGGCAGAGCTGAGAGTTTATTTGTGTGTAGCCTCACACAAGACACCCTTCTATGGAAGGGCCAGTAAAGAGCCTGTTAGAAGCAGTTGATTCTGACTTTAAATCCCAGTCACAGCGGGGCAGGATCCTGAATGAAATTTTTGGATACCCTCATTTGGGGGATTTTGTGAAAATTACAGGTCATGATGTTTGTAAGTGGCCCACCATGCTGTCTAGCATACATACTAAATTGTGGCTATTTTTATCACTTGGCATTCCCTACTTTTAGCTTACCATGTGAATTTAAGGGTTACTCACTGCCATTCATCTTTGCAGACATAACATTCTTCCTTAAACCCTAGCCTGGGGTATTTTGTTTGCCATTCTCTTTTTTATTATGACACTTAAGAATGTGTGAGATAAGTGGTCTTGGAGAGGGGCAAAAGTCACAGATTTGCTTTCAGATAAACACTTGAATCATCCTGAGTATGCAAAGTCTGTGACCAGTTAAGAGATCTGTAGAGGGATCAGATTCCATTCCTCATGCACCCATTACAAATCACATTGCTAAGACCGTTCCTGAGGTCAAATCCTGGCTACAGAGCCAGCTGGTGGCCCCAGCTTGGGCCCCCAGAGGTGAAGAACTCCAAGAGTTCTGTCTGCGTGTGGATGAGTTGTCTCCTTCACCACCACCCCCAGGGCTGTGGTCCCCATCTTCTCTGCCCAGGACGAGGGTCTATTTTTAAAATGTCGGTATGCATATAGTGTTTGTTTCCTTAAAAGGGACCTACATATTTGCTTAGACTTAGGCTAATTTTACCATGGGAAATAAGCCCATAATTTAATCAAACTCAAACTATAGGCACTAAACATTTCCAAGACAGTTTATTGGTAACCAATCAACTTTTATTGAGTAACCACATTTGGGTGCTTGTTGCCTTATTACCTATCAATAAGGTAGTTATTGCTTATCATTCATTTATGGTTTTTAGGTATTTAAACTTCCAATGGGTTACATATAGAAAATTGTAATAAATATTTCTAAGGAATCAAGACACTCTAAAAGGATCAGTGCTGCTAACGCATAGCCATGCTAATTCTCTGATTCCTATGAACATAAGTATTACTTGTTGAAAAGTATTTAGGGGTCAGGGGTATAATGCAGCAGCACAGTGCCTGCCTGGCAAGTGCAAGGTCATGAGTTTGATCCCTGGTACAAGAGAAAAGTAGTTTAAAAGATGATGTATCATTTTTGGTAATCATTTATTTTCAGAGTGATACAGCAACAAATCGTTTTCTGTCAAATGACTTCTATTCATAGGTGAAATGATATAAAATAATCGGTCCTTATCATTCATTATTTATGGATAGTTGAGTAAGGTGGGAGTTATTTTTAATATGCAGGAGAAGTACTGAACCAGTGGGATTTCATGCACTTAGTGTCAGCAAAGATACCAACTGCCAAAACCTCTGATAAGTACCATTTCAAGCCAACAGCGTCTGGATAATACCAAACCACAACACAACAGTTAGTACGTGTGAACTGGCAGTACTGCCAAATTGAGTTACCATTCTGACCCAAAATAAACACCCTGGAGTTATTAAACAAGGCTAAGTCACCCCTCTGCAAGGTATGTAGTAGGTGTAGCTGGTGAGTTAGACAGACTCTTTGATTTGTCAACACAGTTTTAAACTACTGCCATTTCTCCAAAGCCAGGGGTCAGAAGGGTCAAAGAGAAGCTTTAAAACGTATGATAACATTGTCTGTTGTTGGGGACATATGGTATTTGCTAAACAAAGGTCAGACAGGATGATTGTTAAATGAGGTCTGCTCTATTCTGGACCAGTCTGGACACAGGATACAAAGTACCCCTTTTATCCCAACTTCACCACTAATTTCCTGTCACTAGGAAAAGTAGCTTAAAGTCTTTGGACCTCAGTTTCTTCATATGTAAAAATGGGAGAGTAGTAAAGATACTTTTTAAATTTGTCAGACTTTTTACAACCGTGTAATTCTGGAAAGGCTCAGAGGATAGCAGATGCTGGTTTAAACAGTTATTTCTTGAGAAAAAGTTACAGTAAAAATGGTTTTCTTTCCAGTTAGGGAAACTACTCATCGTTTTTTAATTGACAAGATGTCAGAATGTCTCTGGTTACAGCAAAATTAAATATGGAAGAGAATTATTAAGCAGAAGAATCAAATGAGAACTAAAGTCACAGAAGAGATTTGTTAAAATTTAAAAATTCATTGAATCAATTCAACAAGCATTAAATTGTTAGGATGGTCTTAGTCTTCAGTGTATTTGCCTTTCGCCTCACCTCTTAAGTGGAATCAGGAAGGTGCCACTCTGACAGTGAGTATTTTTGGCTTCACAGAGTTCAACCCTACAAAGCAGGTTCCATAAAGCAAGCTAAAGATGAGGTCTTCTGTGGCGAGGAGCATACCCTGTGTTTGATATGATGCTAGCTGTTTGTTTCTTTGAAAGGTTTTTTCTTTTTTGATGCATAAAGGGTTCTTGAAATCACTTAATACACTCATTTTATTTTAAAAATGAAAGAAACAAGATGCAAAAAAGTTCCCAGTATTATTTTTCTTTTGATCAGACTGACACTGAGATATTGCAAAGGGAAGATCTGGAATATGTATTTGTATATTCTACCTACCAGTAAAAGAAATAGATCAATACATTTTATAGGAGCAAATTTTACCAGTTAAAATTGGCTTAAAAGCAATAAGTATTTGGCCCTGAAGCAAGGCCAGCAGATCGCTGTAGCTGCTGATTTCAAAAAGGAGCCTAAAGAGAATTCTTTCTGTGGTCTGTTGGCCATTTCAGAACTTTGGAAATGGAATGGTCAATTCATCAGAAAGAAATAGCAGGTGAGTACGGCGGACTTTAGGGGGCCTGCAGGGGAGAGACCCTGGCACGTCGGGACCTGCACCATGCGGTTGACTCAGGGTGCCGTGCCGGGAGAGCAAGGAACTCCCCCCCTCTCTGGGGGCGGCTGAGAGTGTGGCAGACTTTCAGCAGCCCGAAGGAGAGAGACCCTGGCGCATCGGGACCTGCACCGTGTGGTTGACTTGGGGTGCCGGGAGAACAAGGAACTCTTCCGTCTCTGGGTGTGACTGTGATCCTGCCTGTGTATGGGCTGAGAATCAGACATCTTGTGTTGTCCTGTCCCCCACCCCGTGTCCCCCCTTCCCTTCCCCCTGCCTAGCAAGTGGGAGCCAGTAAGCTACACATCTTGTGAAAAGATTGGCTATGTTATTTTGTATGAGTTCTCCATATGCAAAGATAAGGACAACCATTTGGAAGAAAACAAGGGACAGTATGACAGATAGTGAAGATCTCTGGTTGTCTAGCTTTGAATTTTATGCTTTCTTATGTCCCATTCTGTTCTGTTTTGTTGTGTTTAATTTTACTCCCTTTTAAAATAAAATAAAATAAAGTTTTTAAAAAAGGAATAAGGATAATTCTCAAATTCTGAAATAGTCTTTCTAGTCTTTTTGACAGAGGTGTTAACATATTTGGAAAAAAGTCTTTTCTAATGGTTAATGCTAACAAGAAAACCTTAATCCACAGGACAAATTCCAGAATATGAGCATGATCTGCATCTGCAGGGTAACCCCACGCTGCATTATTTTGCTGGGTCTGATAAGCCTCATTTCTCTATAAGGAAACAACCTCTACTTGTAGACATGATTACTGTTTATAGAAAGGTGTCATAGCATAGCAAAATTAGAAATAGACTAAGTGCACAGATATTTATAGGTCATGATTTTGACTTTGGTCTTTATACTAGAAACGCTTATGTTTTCTCTGACATCGCTCTGCCATTTTAATTATAGGATTGGCACATTCAGAGCATCTGAATTAATGTTTATCAATAGCAGGTATAGCAAACCCCTCAAAGCCCCAGTATAAATAGTCTCACACACTATCTTTACAAAGGAGGGAACCGAGGCCCTAAGCAACTTTAAGTTATTTAGAGTTAAGAGGTAGAGCAAAAGGGGAATTGGACATCCAGCATACAGCTATGCCTAATGTGCTATTTGTTCCTCTCTTAGTTTTAAAACCTCTGTCTCATATTTGCCCTCTCAAAAATGAAGATGATGTAAATAATGCTCTGACTATGATACTTGGGATGAAGCCAGCAAAGACTTACTGACATGATTATGTGTTGTGTGGCTGGATCTAGAAGTGGCATTCAGATTTGATGACCATCAGGCAATTCATGTTTTATTGGTCTCAGGACAAGTGTATGACGCTTTTACAAAATCACCGGTTTCCAAACACCTCGAAGAAACACCAAGTAAAGTTTTGAAACAAAGCCCTGTTGGCTCCATGGCCTAAGACTTACAGTGTTTGCTTGTTTGTTTCTCCTCATAGAAACATGAGCTCGGCTGGCCCTGAAGGCAGGAAAGTGATGAGAAGATGTGATGGACTCATTGACTCGCTGGTTCATTACGTCAGGGGGACCATTGCAGACTACCAGCCCGATGACAAGGTGACTTTACAGTTAGACTTACACGTCTTACCTGTTGAATGACCTATTTTGACTTACTGAGATGCTTTAGGACATTCTTAAAATACCTATTTCACTTTAGATTTATGCTCTGACTCATGTGTTGAACTTTCAGTTTTCTATTCATACTTAGAAATACTAGAATCTGTCAAGCTTTACTTTCCTATTTCTAACTACCTATTTTTTTTTTCTTCTTTTTTGAGGCAGTAGCAATTGAACCCAAGGGCACTCTACCATTGAGTTACATCCCCAACCCTTTTTATTTTTTATTTTGAGATAGTCTGACTAAACAACCCTCTCTGGCCTTGAACTTGTGATCCTCCTGCATCAGCTTCCCAAGTAACTGGGATTATAGGTGTGTGCCACTGTAGTAGGCTCCAAATGCCTGCTTAACAACTCAATGCAAGTATTCAAAAGGAGCCCAAATACTATATGTATTGCAATAAAATTACATTGATCTCTTCCTTCACCCCCAAATTTGCCCTTCCTCTGTATAATCCTCCTTAATAAATTTTACCACTTTTTAAGAGAAGTTAGAAATCACCCATCTCTGTAATCCCAGCACTCTGGGATGCCAAGACAGGATGATGGCAAATGAGCATCTTTGCAGTTTAGGGAGACTTCATATCCAAAAACAAGGAGAAGGCTTTGGGATGACTCCCCAGTACTGGGTGGTAGCAGGGAGAGAAGGTAGCAATCTGAGTAATCTCAGACTACCCTTCCGTCGTACCCCATAACCCCTGGACAGCAAGTCATGTGCGTTCTACCTCTGAAAGGAGTTTTAGTTCCTCCATTCTTCACTAATACTACTATTGCTGTCTTGGCTGTTGTATCTTTCATTCTGATTATTGCAGTAGCCTCTTGCCGTCCCTCTGCACGATGTCACCTATTCTTCAACTCAGAGTGGCTGCTGAGTTGTGGATCTAGATACACAGTCACCCAGACATACTCTAAAAAGTCCAAGGGCTGGGGGTGCAGCTCAGGGGCAGAGTTTGCTGAGCATTTACAGCTACCTGAGTTCAATCTCTAGTGCTGAAAAAGATGGAAGACAGGAGGAAGGGAGACTTGCAGGGAGGAAAGATGGACCTTGAAAGGCTTCCTCTTGTTTTAAGAAATTCAGCCTCTGCTATTTTTTTTTTTTTTGTACCAGGGGTTAGACTCATGAACTCACGCTTGCCAAGCAGGCACTTACGCTGCTAAGCTAAATCCCCAGCCCTCAGCCTCTGCTTTTTATCATTGTGCTCATGACCATTAATGATCTAACCTTCGTCTCTGCAGTCGGGCTCAATAATTCCATGTATTTACCCTAAAGTGTCCCCCATCAAGCAGACCCAGTGGCACAAGGAAGCCTTGGAAGAGCTAAAGCCTTCTAAGCCCCATAATACCACACCTGCAAGAGGGTGTTCATACATAGGTCACTAATGTCCTGTCCTGTTTCCTTCCTCAGGCCACAGAGAACTGTGTATGTACTCTTCACAACCTGTCCTACCAGCTGGAGGCGGAGCTCCCAGAGAAATATTCCCAGAATGTCTACATCCAAAACAGGAATATCCAGACTGACAACAACAAGAGTATAGGGTGCTTTGGTAGTCGAAGCAGGAAAGTAAAAGAGGTATATTGGGAGGTCTTGGGGTGCAGGGGGTAGAGATAGGGAAAGAGAACGTGTGTATTTCTGCCTACTTAGTACACATCAAGCACTATTGTAGGAACCTATTTTAGGTTCTTTTAATTGTTGCACCAACCATAGGAGAGGTGTGTTACTGATACCTTCACTTAGCACCGAGGAAATAGAAGCACAGAACACATAATTAATTTCCCCAGGTTAATTCAGCAAATATGAAAGTGGAAGTGATAGACTTTGATCTCGGCAGTCTGGCTGTAGATTTGCATTAGCCATTGATCCAAGCTGCAGTGTGCCCTGTAGGTTAGGAGCTGACCTCCGTGCAGTATAAGCAACTGTGTAGACTCTGCTCAAGCAGTAAAGGCAGCCCTGATACTTGGCTGTGCACATTCCAGAAACCTCAGACACACCAACAGTGCACCTCTGGGAAGGAATACACACTTGTTTCCACACTGGCAGGAAAACTGAGAAGACAGGACCCACCCCGGTCCTCTTAGTGTCATTTGTGAATTTGGAGAACAATTGTTAAATTTAGAACCCCAGTGCTACCCTAGAGAACTTCACATGACTCTGAAGGATTTCTTATCTCCAGAGTAGAGGTGACTAATTTAGTGTTTAGCTTAAAAGCAGCCAGAAAACCCATTGTAGAAAAACTCATGCTTAATTCTCAACACGCGCTCTCTTACTCTTGTGGTGAAATGTAAAGTGGGGAGTGTGGGTTGTTGTTAGGGAGAAATAATAATCGTGAGCTAAAAAGTTAAGTGCTTGGAAATCATCCATATTTGCTTTTTAAATTTCCACCTAAGAACTTATGGAAATAGTTGATTCGGCCAGACACTCCTTCTGGTCTGCTGCTTTGGGTGCACAATCGTCTGAGGGGTAGTAATGCTGGATTCCCCCGTGTCATTAGCAATACCAGGATGCGCCAATGCCGGAGGAAAAGAGCAACCCCAAGGGCGTGGAGTGGCTGTGGCACTCCATCGTGATTAGGATGTACTTGTCCTTGATCGCCAAAAGCGTGCGCAACTACACGCAGGAAGCGTCCTTAGGAGCCCTGCAGAACCTCACAGCGGGGAGTGGCCCGGTGAGTACGCACTGGCTTTCTGCTTTTTTAGATACCAGTGTCACAGAGGGCAGGATCAGAGACACGAGGTAGGAGCACGAGGTAGGAGTGAAAGTTTCCCCTCCTGGGTCAAGACCATTCTCAGGAATTTCCAGGGAGGCTTTTGGTAGGCCAGGACTTCAGCCTCGGGTCTGTCTGGCCAGGCCAGGGTGCAAGTCAGAGCGCAAGATGCTCGCACTGCCTGCTGTGTTCCAAAGGTCTCAGCATCTGACCTTCGGCTGGTTTAAAGCTGCATTAGACTTGGTTTATGGAAAGAAAAAGAGGGATCTACTGTTTCCTGGAACGGAGCGGCCAGGGTGGGTCTTGTCTTCCTTCCGTCATGCCTGGACCCAGGTGCTCTGGGGGATCACTGCGACTCTCCATCCTCAGCTCCATTTTCCCTCGTTCTCAAAGATTCTGCCCATATGGTAACCAGGCGAGCCAGGAATTTTTTAGGCTTATGGCTACCAGCCCAGCATCCCACTGGACAGAACCGTTTTCTCTGGAGCACGGCGAAGCCCAGAGCCAGTGTATCTCCCTGATGTGAGCCTCTTACCCAGTGCCCCTGCTCGGCCAGGGCTGGATACCTGGCGGGGGCTGCGCGCGTGAGTTGCAGAGGCTGAGGTGCCTGCGCACACGGGCTGCATGGTGAAGGCGTGGCTCCCTCATGGAAAGTGCAGTGTTCTGACCCAAAGGAGAAGGGAGGGATGCTGAGCAGCAAAAACAGGGTGGAATCGGAGAAGGCGTCTGTGCCTTTGTGTCCTGGAAATTCAGCTCCACCGTAAAAAGCTTCTCTTTCCAGATGCACTTACTTTATCTCAGCAAAGTCAAAACATATAAAGCGGTAAATAGATTTTATGCCGTGTTACGTATTTAGGAATTCCATACATACTCATTTGAACTAAGCTCATATTCTTTGCCTTAATCATAAAATCATTATAATAAACTCTAAAATAATTCATTATATATTATTTATTCCCACAGAGCAAACTACGCTTGTAGAGAACAAAAATACTATTTATTCTGTGAGAAATCGTATTTACTTCTATATTAAGTATTCACTCAGAAGTTTATTTTCTGTTCTGAATAATGTTATGAAATGATAAAACCAATATTTGTCCTGTCTTAACATCACGGTTAGGATTATAGCCAAATGTCCTCCCTTTGATTTTCTGTAGAGCAGAAAGAAAGCAGAAGCTCCCTCCATGCAGGGAGTTTATGGCCTAGAAGGAGAAAGTGGAGTCTAGGATCACTGTGACCTTGAGAACGAGGGAGAAGGAGAGGAAAAGAGATAACTGGTGATGAAGGACTGTCTAAGCCGTGCTAAGATGTTTGGATTCTTTAGGCAATAGAGGGCAATAAAGGGTTTAAGCCTAAGATGGAACAGAATGAGGTTAAATTTCAGAAAGATCATTCTGGTAGAATGCTTTAAAATTCCATTTGGTGTTTAAGAAGCAGTGGGTGGTCCAGCTACATTTGAGTTCCTCGTGGAGATGAGAAACCATGTTTGCAGGCAGACCGGTCTGAAGATGTACTGTTTATTCTATGATATTTGGTAGCCAAGAATAACAACAGAAAAGACAAAAAGCAAAATTCAACCTAACATTGCAGCTTTGGTAAGCAGGTGAAAAATAAGCTAGAATGATAAGATGCTCAAGGTTACAAAGGCAGTGTTTGATATAATATTCACGTACCCCTGTATGAATAAGGAAGCGGAGAGAATTGATGGCTTGAGGTATGGAGAAGGAAGCCTGGGGTGAAGGGATGGGAGTTCTTGATGAGGCTGAAGAGGACACGTCAGGAGGGTGATGGGGAGAGCAAAGAAGACAGGAAGATCAACTGGAAGCTGCATTTGTGATTTCAGTGGCAGCTTGTGTCTGGGTGAACAGGCCCTGTGTGACCGCGAGTGGGAGACGGATGCAGAGAAGAGGTGAAAGGCTGTGACTGGAGGAGGCTGGGATCAGTGTGGTTAGCACTTTGCTCTTCTACATGGAGGGAAAGAGGCAGGGAGGCTGTGAGCAACTCCAGAGCCTCCAAAGCAAGTGCTGCAGGGCACAGGGCTGACAGCGATGCTGCAGACAAGCAGGGCTTCCACCCATGTGGGAAGACATGGGTGGGGGAGACCCTCAGCCTACCCAGCATGAGCGGTTCTACAGAGTTAATAGCTCTTTTCACAGTGGCAGAGGGGGAAGGAGACTTCTCAGGGGACAGCAGTTAGTCTAACAGGATGTTCTGCAAATCACAGAAAGATAAGTTGTGATTCATTTGTGAAAGAACAGCTGTGATTAAACTTTGAGCCAAGGACACTTTGAGAGTCTGATAAAGAGTAAAGACTATTTCCCTAGCAGCACTGGTTATAAACAGAAGCAAATTTTAGGGACCGCCCCCCATCCCACCAGCCTAACCTTGATCCTATGTTAAGGACCCTACTCTGCAAGGTAGCGGGAGAGAGGAAGAAGTGAGGACTTTGGCCAGGGACAGGGAGTAGGCAGTGTTTGAATAAAACAAGCAGATGATAAACACCTTGAAATATGGCCAGGAATTTGGGGCATGGTAGCCTGAAGTAGAAAGAAGTCCAATATGAAGTCACAGACATGAGCAAAGACCTCAGAATCGAGGGTCTGTTGATGGCAAGAACAGGTGGGTCAGTATTTGACTTTCCAAAAGACTGCCGACCGGCTTGATTCAAGATGGGACATCTGATGCAGAGTAGGGTTACAAATGCTCCAACCAGCGGTACACTCCTTCCTTTCCCTTAAAAGCCCCATATCACTCTCAAAATAAGCTAGGTTTTGTTTCAAAATGAGTAAGTTCATTGAAATAGTAAAGTGCTGAAACTTGAATTAGAAGAAACACAAAAGATGACTAAGCCTTTAACCAAGTACATAAAGCTATGGTCAAAACCATCTCTCTCTAAAAATCTTTTCTCAGCTGAGTTGGTTTTAAGGCAAACACAGGTCCATGTGACTACAGTTGATGTGGCTGTGTTGCTAATGTCTGTCAAACCCACAAAGAGTGGATTATTATTGGATTACAGACAGTTGAAGACAAGATTTTAAGACATGACCATAACTTTCTAAAATCGGTAAAGCAGTACAAGAAAAGGGGAGTCAGACCCATTCAATTTATAAGCACAGATGCAAAACTGCAGCAGCTAACCAAATCCAACATTGCACCAAAAATATTGAAGAAACTTTTTTAATCAAGTAATTATATTGAAAACCTAACAAAGAAAATGCCTTCAGACTAGTTTCTTGATGAATCTAGTTTGTCAAATGTTTCCTCAGCCTCTCGTACTCTGCAGAAAACCTAATAGTACAGTCATGCACACTTAGTACACACGTCTCCCAAATAGATGCCGACATCTGTGGCGCAGACCGTGGTACAGAAGGAGAGCGGCTTGCAGCACACCCGGAAGATGCTGCACATCGGGGACCCCAGTGTGAGGAAGACGGCCGTCTCCCTGCTGAGGAACTTGTCCCGGAATCTCTCTCTGCAGAATGAAATTGGTGAGTCAGTAGCCAGCAGGCCTGCACGTAGCAAGCACACAGCAAAAATATACTGTCGGTGTCACATCTTCTCACAAGGATAAACTGGAAAGGCTAGAAAAGAGCAAAAGGTAATAAACAGGCTTGGCTTTTGTGCCAGCAAATGTCAAGGGTCTCACTGGACCTCAAATTGAATTGTGTGTTTGCTTTTATTTTTGTGAGACAGGGTCTTGCCAAGTTACCCAGACTGACTTCAAAATCGAGATTTTTTCCTGAGTGCTGAAATCGTAGGTGTACACCACTGCATGCAGCTTGAATTTTTCTTAATATCCAGCTTTTTTGTTTGCTTGTTTTAATTACTCACTGTCTTAGCTACATTGCTGAGACAAGATACCCAACACCCAAAGTTAAAGGAAGAAAGGTTTCTTTAACTCACAGTCCATAGAGATTTCAGTCCATAGTTGGCTGACTCCAAGGGTGGCACCGCAGAGGGGCAAAGCAGAGGAGAAGCAGTTCATGGTGGGCAGTAGGCAGCAAAGCAGCAAAATCATCAGCCCTCTTTTTGTCCCTTGTATTATATCCAGGCTATACGATGGTAGCACCCACACCCACAGTGGGCTTTTGTATTACAATCCACTCCCAGAACTCTGCCTGACCAATCAGTGGACTAATTTAGTAATCACACACTCTCAGTTCCAGCATCTCAGACTTAATCCCAGCATCGCACACCCTATATCCAGCCACCTCTGAAAAACCCCACCTAAGACCACATGAGGCTTTGGGGGGACATCTAGACACAAGCCATAACACTTACAGAAGAGACATTTGGGCCATGTTAGTACTTAACAAGAGAAGTAAGATATTTGACGTTTTTCACCTGGTGGCCTAGCCATTCTGTCTTCACACAGCTTTAATCCACACAGCTGTGGTTCAGGAAGCTCTCTCCACAGACTGCCTGAGCACCCTTTTCTAGAACACTAAGGAAATGCTGCAGCCGTTGTTTCCTTTAGATGCTGGGCAGTTTGTTAGACTTGTAAAAAGAAAGGATAGACGGGTAAACTCAAGAGAAAGACAAAAGGGGTGACTGACTGTCGCAGTTTTGGCCCAGTTGGAGTTTAGACTCAATACAAAGAAACACGGTACAGGGTTGGAGGATATATTTTTTCATTTATTCATTTATAGCAAGAAGTACCCGGTAATTGTTGACTCGAACCTAAACTATAAAATGAGAGTCCTAGGATGACAATGCTGAAATTCAATGTGCTTCCAAATGCACTGAAAATCAGTCCTAACCACCTAAATTCAGTCACTGACAAAATTCTACTAAATTACAGACACATTTTTGCTCCTTTCTTGTAATGGATTAGATTCTGGAGTGTGCACGCACTCTGCACTAGGACCACTGAAGCCCCTGTGCCCATTAGAGTCACTTATTTTCAAAGGCAGCCAGCACCACACTGCACAGGCCATGTCAGACAATGGTTCCGTGCCTGTTGTAAAAAAAGGGAGAGCTGGAAACTGCTCTGTGGATCCCAAACACCTTGCCGGGTGTGCTCTCAAAATAATGAAAGTGTTCTCTCCCCGTTGACTTGCGTGGGCTTTTGTGCTGAACTTCAATAGAGGTGTATTATCCTCTTTTCTCAAATGAAAGGTTGAGTCCATCTTTAAAATGTTGCCAAGGTGACTAACTGCACTGCCCGGGCTCTGCACGGGTCAACAAGGCTGAGTTGCTATCCATCCTGGCCCTTCACTCCCCTGCCTAACAGGAAAGCACTGGGCCCATGGCTTTGGATGAGGCGGTCCTATGCTCACCCTCACTCTACAGGTGACAAAGACAAGAGGTGTCTGCAGGATAAGTATAGTTTTAAAGTCCAAAATTGGCTCTGTGCTATGTATATAAATGAAGTAATTGACCCTTCTGGACTCTGTGAGTAGCCTGGAGTAAGTGAGGATAGGTCAGATCCACGCTCTGCATTTCTCTTGAGAGACTGTAGGCCAGGGGACTGTCCGAGTACTGACCTGCAACACATTTTCAGAAGCAAACATGGAACACACTTTTTTAAAAGCTTAAAGATAGGTAGTATGGCTTGGTGACAATATCAGATGTCACAGAGAAGACATGCTGGGTCTGCCTCCCACGGGACCTCCTGCCAACCCGCGTCACCATGGTGTATCATTTCACTATGGTACACCAAAGGTGACGATCAGTACTGTCCAGGGTTTCTCCAGGACTGAGTAAAGAAATGAGTGTGCAGACACGGGAAGCTGGGGCGCATCTGCCATTCCAGTTTCTATCCACTCATTATTACAGGTGTTTTCAGATGTCCAAACAGTAACGATCTTCTGTAGGCCCACAGTACAGAAAGGAGAAGTATGTCTATTATAGTTATATAGGTATGTGTTAATGTGTGCTTGTGAGTGTGTGTCCAAGGGGTGATTGAAAGGTACAGTGAATGTTTAAGTTTTTAAACTTAAGACGACAAAAGACATTTTCAAAATGATGAGATAAATGTGTTTGAAGTGAGAGGGGCATCTTGAGTATTCTGAGGGATATTAATAGCAATGTATTTTTTACCAGAGGAAATGTTTTTTAAAATATGTATTCACCATGTGTTTTGCACACACCCCATATGGAGAGACAGAATGCTGTACTAGATACACATCCTCCTATGCTATATGGTGGTATCCACTTGGCCATTATAATTGGCTGTACTTTTCTAAGAAAAGTGAACCTGAGAGAAAACATCAGAATTTAACATAACCAGCGCCACTGCTCAGCCATGCCCACACACTCACCCGATGCTGGTCTGCAGCAGGGGACCCCTTGGCATGGCAGGGAGGGTGAGGCAGAGCTGTCTTCACTGGGGATGGTGTCCAGCAGGGCACCCTGGACCAATGGGCACCAACGGGGTGATTCAGACTTTTCTCCACACTATCATCATAACGCAGTGAAAGGAAAGTTCCTGTCACCTAGGTCTTTCATCCAATTTTAACCAATTGCCAGGCAGGGGCCTACTAATAATACCTAGCAAGGCACACTGTGAAATCATTGATTCCCTCACAACACCCTCGCGAGGGTAGTTACGGCACACCTGGGAAGTGCAGCAAAGAGAGAGTAGTGACTCACAGAACCTCGAGGCCCCAAAGCCAGGACGAAGCTGAAGAGCTTGGTGTCACAGGCTGGGCACCAAGCTCACCTACGCGCCACGCTGCATGGTGGAGAAGGAGGCAGTCAGTTCTCTGAGCAGGTATTCACCCTGTCAGTCCGCTCCGGGTTATCCTTCGGTGATGTCATTTGGGGGCTTTTACTGAGCATCGCTCGGCTTCAGGAATAATGATCAATGCTGGAAACACAGAAAGAAAGAAAGAAAATCACTGTGTTCAAGGGACCTACAAGTCCATTTGTAATTCAAACAGGTGCATATGTAATTACCTCCAGGCTCACAGAGAGAATGCGGGTTCAGAGCACAATAATAGTTGTATTTTATTTTTCGTAATAACTCCTATTGCCCAAAATATATATCATAAGACACTTTGTAGTAAATCTTTGCATGTTCATACCTCTTCTGTTACAATGAAAGATGCTGAATTCAAACCTGAGATATTTGAAATAGTTTTATTCCTTTTTTAAAACAGTAGGACCATTTATGTATTTTTTTTTAAACTTTGGAAAGTACAGATGAATTTTAAACATTTTTAGATCAGCACTGATACTGTTGTGGGAAACAGTTCTGTTAACATTTTAGTATAGTTCTCTTATTTGTACTTTATTTTGTAATATTATGTATTCCTTATATAACTGTTTTTCACACAGAATATTAATACGTTGTTATACAGCCTTCCCAGATATGCTGTAGAAGGCATAAGATTCTTTGCAAGTATATTTTAACTCTATTCCTATGAGATTTAGGTTTTTTTATAATTTTTCACTTCTATATAATTCTGTCAGATCTCTATGGAAAGCATTTTCATTTTTTAAAGTGAGGTCTTCAAAGTCTATTCTCAGAAGTTGAACTGCTGAGTTGAAGAATATGAAACTTTTAAAATTCTTGGCATTTCTGTCAAATAGCTTTGTGAGGTTTTCAAATTTCTGGGCACAGAACAATCTTTTTTAAAATTTTTCAAACATGATGATTAGAGAAGTTACATCTTGCCATGTGTCTGTTAATCAACTGTGTCTCTTTTTGGAAATGTCCTTTACCCAAAGCGTATTGCAATGTTGGGCTGAAAAAAAATCTTCCTAATCAAGTGTTCTTTTTCTTTCATTTTACAGCCAAAGAAACCCTCCCCGATTTGGTTTCCATAATTCCTGACGCAGTCCCCACGACTGACCTTCAGGTGGAGACAACAACTTCGGCCTGTTACACCTTGAACAACATAACCCAGAACAGCTACCAGCATGCCCGGGACCTCCTGAGCACCGGCGGCCTCCACAAGATTATGGCCATCAGTGCCGGGGACGCGTAAGTCCATGCCTCTGCCCCCGCCCCCATCCCTTCCCTACCGTCACTGCTGGATCATCCAGCTGGGATTGTCCGCACTGGGAACACAGTTGTGAGGCTGGGAGAAACTGGGCGGCCAGACAAGTGAGGAGCCAAGTCAACCAAGCTGCAGGGCGGCCTACTCTCTGGAAGATACCAGGACAGGCTGGGACTTCTCTCCACCTGCTGAACTCCGTTCTGAGAGCTGGGATTTCAGAAAGGCAGTAGTGTTGAGCCAGGCAAGGCAGCACCTGTAATCCCAGCCAGCTCGAAGGCTAAAGCATGAGGATCACAAATTCCAGCCCAGCCTGGGCAATTTAGCAATTTATTAACATCCTGTCTCAGAATTTAAAACTTCTTTGAATATTTTGATTCTTAAATTTTTTGGATTTAAAAATCCAAAAGAGGCCAGGGATGTATCTCAGTGTGAAGGCCCTGAGTTCTGTGGCCAGCACTGCAAAAAGCAGAGCTCAGGCAAGGCACAGGTTTCCTAGGAGCAGGAAAACACCCTCTCTGTCTTGCTTAGATCTTTGAGACCAGCCTCACATCCATGGCTTATCAGAAGCAGGGACTGCATAGGAGCAGCAGGAAGGAGCCTAACAAGGTCACTGTGTTCCTAGGTCTTCTCTGTCACATCTCTTCCACCTCTTATTCCCTTTCCAGAGTAGATGCAGTGCACAGCCCATCTCTGTGTGCACCCAAATCATTACTATTATAAAATGATGGGAGTGACAGGGGACCTAAAGATAATATTTATTCTTTGTATGATTCAGAATTGTTTGATGTGTTACAAATAATTTTTCTTGGTGCTGAGAGTTGAACCCAGCACATTCAGCCTGTGAGTTGCATCCTCAGCCCTACATGTTATCTTTGCAAATAATCCAAGGAAAGCTGTTGTAACCAGATTCTGAGTTACAGAGCAGGTGGACCACGCCTGTCATGGACAGATGGCACTGGGCACACAAGGGTGCAGTCAGGGCTCTGGGAGTCCCCACCGCCTTGGGTCCCTGCTACTCTGCAGCTCCCTCCGGCAAAGCTCCTGAGACAAGAGGGCTACAGGCAGACTCAGGTCCTCAACATGAGCGTGGAGCCCTGACCAGGGCATTTGCCAGGAAGAGGCTGGAGATCACAGTTGCACAGTCTTTGCAGAAAGAACAAATCATTGCTACAGAACAGAAATGACCCTTACAATTAGTCATCCAGTCTCTAAGCAGCCTGCCACCAGGTTAAGGTACAATGACTGGAGCTATCTAAATAGTCAGATGCAATAACCCTCTCCCGGGGGATTATCTATTTACTTTTGGAAACTTCTTGTACCTTAGCAAGATTAGAGTGTGTTACTTTGTAACTTACATGTCACCCCAAATGTCCTCACATGCTGTCCTGGAGAAGAAAGCAAAAATCATAAAAAGGTCCCTATTACTGTTTCCTTAACAAAGTTGTGTATCTGACCTATCATTTATGGGCTAGCCTGGGACCTAAATACCATTTACAGCCTTGTATCTTTGGACAAACAAATTCCGGGTGCCAACCCACCGATTTATAAACAAACTTCATGACTATATTACTCTTGCAGTTTAGGAACTTTTTACACCTTTTACCACGTGTGGTAAAAAGTAAGTCAGCCCTGGGCTAGTCAGATGTAAAAAGAAAAAGATCTAAAAAGGCACTGGTGGTGAGCCAGGATCCAGAAGCCAAGGATGCATGTGAAAGCAGACCATCAAAAGGGAATGTCAGTGTCACACTGGGCAGTGACTTCAGTTTATAACCACTGTGAGTTCGGTCTTTGTGTCTTCAAACATAAACTCTATGATTTAAAACTCTACAGACAACTGCTGCCATGAGAACTTCTTATATTAATTTGAAAAATTTCTTTTACCTTGAAGCAAGTAAATTTTTCTTAATGCTTTCCTGTCTCAGTGTTCTATAAGCATAAATATAAATCATGTTCTATAAAGAAAGTAGAAAATTAAAACCATGTCTAAGGATGTATTCCTTATAAACCTCAACAGTTTTCTTTACAAACTACTCATTTATTACACTCCCCTAATGGTTCAGAGAGAGAGAGAGACAGAGACAGAGACAGAGACAGAGACAGAGGCAGAGGCAGAGGCAGAGAAGGGAAGGGAAGGGAAGGGAAGGGAAGGAAAGGAAAGGAAAGGAAAGGAGGAAAGGAGGAAAGGAAGGGAGACCAGAGATGTGGCTCAGTGTTAGAGCACGTCCCAGAATGTGTGAGGCCCTGGGTTTGATCCTCAGCACTGCAATAAGCAGAAAATAAAGAGTGGCCTTGCCTACAGCTTGTCGTTTAGTCTGCACCTGAGGCAGCAGGTGGGGAGGACTCACAGAATGTCAGAGGGGCATCACGGGCCCACACACTGTCACCCATCTGAGAGTGTCCTCTCTTTACAGCTACGCCCCCAGCAAAGCCACCAAAGCTGCATCCGTGCTGCTGTATTCCCTGTGGGGGCACACAGAGCTCCACAATGCCTACAAGAAGGTAAGACGCCTGGCGGGGCGGGTGTCATGATGGAGCCAGGTCAGACTGGCCCACTTGGCTCTGGTGGGAAAATCACGAACTTTGCACTGTCTTGTGTGAGAATTTCTCACCCTTCCCCTCTCCATCTGCTTATTCCCAAGGCTCAGTTTAAGAAGACAGATTTTGTCAACAGCCGGACTGCCAAAGCCTACCACTCACTTAAAGACTGAGGACAACTGGGCAGACCACAAAAACCTCAGCCTCGTCATCTTGGCCATGCAAACACCCCCAAGGAAAGCACCTATTTTTCTACTGTGCAGGCCAAGAATTCCCCAAAAGAAAGCACGCATTGTTTCTAGCCTTTCCTGTTGCCATGTTCCCATGACCCAGTAAACAAATAATCAGAACCCAGTGTTTTAGGCTGCAGAGGACTTTTGTAAGTTTGCTACCCGTAGCCACCGAGCTCTGCATACACCAGCGGGATGTGTGAAGGCAGCTGTGTGTCACTCAGGTTTTAAAAGTTTGATTTACGTTTGTGCTCCCAGTTTCCTCACACACTTCAGGACTGAGTCACCGGTGTGTTGTTCAGATACACTGCGACCCATCAGAAGTGTCAAGAGGTCTCTGCAGTCCTCCCGAGGAAAGTGTCACAGAAAGTCATTTGTATGCTTCGTATTCATTTTTATCCCCTTGGCTCTTTTCCCCTCTGATTTTAAATGAAATTGAGAAATTGATATTACAGAAGTGTGCATGACTGTAAGAAAGAGGAATTGGGAGGATGAGTTCACAGCAAGTTTAAACCGGGGTTCTATAACCCAGGCTTTGCCCTCGGCACAGAGTACATAACCTGTGCTCAAGGAAGTACTGTGGTGAGATGCAAACCTCTTCTGGGCAGTGGGCTGTGTGTCCTGGGCCTTAGCAGCTTCTGCCATGGCTGAGGGACGAGATGGGCTGTGTTCTGGAGCCAAGGGACACCCTAGTCTCTGGATCAAGCTCGGGGAATGAGCCACCACGCAGCTCCGTGCACCCAGCATTTAGGAAGTAAGGGGGCCATGTGTCTCCTGTAGTTTTTCCTCCTTACACTGTTGTTTGAAGTCAAGACAGCTAGGAAGAGATGATGGAAAACTCACCTTGGGGAAGAGCCGGGGAAGGAACTACACAGCCCGCAAATGGTGCCGCGATGCTCAGCTGGGAAGGCGACATCAGCGATTGTATCCATGCCAAATGTCATTCTAACAGGGCTGCGATCAAAACCACCCATGGAGAGTTAGTCTTCTCAACTCCGATCCTGCTGTACATTTTGCTTCTTTAAAGAAGTCTGACAATGTTTGATATAAGAAAGTAAGAGAAGGAAAACTCCATCAGCCCCTTTGGCCAAAAAAATGTAATAGAAAATAAATTCTCATTTCCATTTTCAGTGTGTACCTAAGTCTTTGCGATAATTGGGACATAATAATTGTTTTTCAGTTTTAAAATTCAGTGAAGACAAGTTACTGACCTAGGCCAAAATGAAGTTATTTTGCTATAATTTTTTACATTCCCCCCAAAAGAATTTACTTCTTTTTTCCTAGGTTTCTGACAATAAGCATTTAGAGTTTATTTATTTCTCCAGATAAATGATATATGTTCAGAAATTTCTGTGTGTTTTAAGACATTCATAGAGCTTTCAGACATTAAACATGAAACAGAGGTAACATTTCCTGCACTGGTGTCTATGTGTTTCTGACGTGTCTGACTTGGTATATGTGGCAGATTGCCGTGGTAGCTGGAGATTTTACCTCATAATTTTCAACTGCTAAGTGTCTGATACTTTATAATTGTCTATCTTCCATAAGGTTTTTGGTTTGTTTGTTTGTTTGTTTGTTTGGCAGTACTGGAGAGAAAACCCCAGGCCTTCTCACTTAGCTACATTCCTAATCCTTTTATTAATTTTTATTTAGAGGCAAACAAGGTCTTGCTACGTTGCCCACGCTGTGCTAGAATTTGTGAGATCTTCCTGCCTCTGCTTCCGAGAGTTAGAAGTCCTAGTACTCCAGCAAGAAACATTTCCTGTATGAACACAGGACAAAAGCACATAAAAATGGGGAGATGATCAAGTAGTTGTGAGTGGGAGTGTTGTGCTGGGGATCAAACTCAGGGCCTCATACCTAATAGGCAAGTGCCCCATCACTGAGACACACTAACGTGCTGAGCACTGTTAGTTTTAATGGATTGAGCGAGTCAGTGTCTGTGGAAAACAGGCTGTGTCCGAAGATTATGCCCTGTGTCCTCTATTTGCAGGCACCTCACTCTGCGGGCATCCAGTGGGTGGGGGAAGAAGGCCTCACAGGGATGATGCTCAGTTTAACCACAGACCTTTCTATACACAAGGCTGCTTGGTTTTCTCTATGCATCTCCGGCTGGACCAAGGCCATCAAAGGAACAGAAAAGCCTCCTTGTTTATTTGTGCCGAGACTGCAAAGAGTTCCTCCCATGTCCCGAATTGCTATTTTCTTCAGGAATCTGGGCAGCCCCTGCCTTGGTTCCCACTGCTGTGATCACAGGTTGCGCCTGATGGAGATAATCAGGCCTGGATGTGAGGAGGGCAGTCACAGGCACAGCTTCCTCTGGCTCTGAAGAAGCAGTTTCCGAGGGGAAAAGAGCCCAGAAAATAAGATATGTTTATAAGTTTACATACATAATAGGTAGATGATTTCCTCTAAATAAATATGTAAAGGAATTTGGCACTGGAATGAGGAAGACTTTGCCGCATATGTATTTTGAACAAATCTGCAGGAGCCTCAGATCACACAGCCTCTGGATTAGGAAGGATTTAGAGGCATATGGTCAAGTCTTCCTTTAAGTATCTTCTGAGTCCAAAAAAAGACTGGGTTCTTACTAACTTCTCAGCATCAGGGATGTACGCAGGGTGGCATCCCACGGAGGAGGACCAGTTCTGGGATGAGACAGCCCGAGTTTGCATGTGGCTTCTCTCACTAATGGGCACGTTCCTCACCATCACGAAGCCCTGACTTTCCATGTCCACCACGGCACTGACCTCACTGGGCTGCGTGAGGATTAACTGCTTTCATAAATACAGGACACTTAAAACAGTGCCTTCCCATACCCACTCCACAAATGCTGGCTAAATTATTTGGCATTCCCAGGTTTGCGGGTCCTGCTTTTCTAATTCCTCTCTTTTAAATTTCTCTCTACTAATATGTCTTAATGGGTTCAAAGCTCCAACCTCCCCCGTCCCACCTATGTTACTCAGTGTTCAACACCACCCTACCCCTCCAAAGTCCAGGTGGGGCACTGTGTGAGCATCGAGCTATTGGGCAAAAAGAACAACCCCACAATCATACATAAGTCCAAGGGAGGCCGAGCCATCTGCAGGTCAGTCTGGATGGCAGGGCTTCTCAGTCCCTGCTGCACCCGTGTGCATAGTGGAGTCCAGGAGGGCAGAGGCTGCGTGGGTACACAGCTTCACCCCAAGCCTGTTTTTCTCTTGGATAATTCTTGGAGCTGTGTGTTCCAAGCAACAGGGGTCTAAGTCATCGGCCAAGGGTGGGAGGTATATGCGTGCCGTGACCTGCCTCCAGGGCACCCTTTTGGGCCGAGGCTTGACCATGGCTGCAGGTCATGCAGATGAGCTTTATAAGATCTGAAACTCTGACTTCAGTACTGGAGGACCCTCTGCTGCATGCTTTGTTTCCTGCACCCTTGAAGTGTCTCCGGCAGAGCTCACTGAGAAGCAGCTGTCAGGACAGATGCAGGCAGGGGCGGACGGACTCCAGGACTGTCAGC
>PVJX010002771.1:0-121500 GCA_004027295.1 Dolichotis patagonum
AGATGAAGAAATACGAATGGCAAATAAATACATGAAAAAATGTTCATCATCATTAGTCATGAGAGAAATGCAAATTAAAACCACACTGAGATTCCATCTCACTCCAGAAAGAATGTCCAAGATAGAAAACACTACCAACAACAAGTGTTGGAGAGGCTGTGGGGAAAAAGGAACTCTTCTGCACTGTTGGTGGGAGTGTTGACTGGTGCAACCACTGTGGAGGTCAGTCTGGAGATTCCTCAAAAACCTGGGTATGGAAGTCCCATTTGACCCAACTATTCTGCTTCTAGGCATATTCCCAGATGAACTGAAAACCTCATACCACAGTGATAT
This sequence comes from Dolichotis patagonum, assembly GCA_004027295.1. Classification (NCBI taxonomy): domain Eukaryota; kingdom Metazoa; phylum Chordata; class Mammalia; order Rodentia; family Caviidae; genus Dolichotis; species Dolichotis patagonum. The sequence goes on from PVJX010002771.1 coordinate 334, forward strand.
ATGTGCACCCATGTTTATAGCAGCACAATTTGTAATAGCCAGATCTTGGAAACAACCTAAGTGCCCATCAACTGATGAATGGATAAAAAAGTTGTGGCATTTTTATACAATGGAGGACTACTCAGCTATAAAGAATGATCACATTGAGATATTTATAAATAAATGGACACGACTTGAGACCATTCTCTTAAGTGAAGTAAACCAAACTCACAAGGGTAAATACCATATAGTCTCCCTAATATGAGATTTGATAAGAGTATATAAGATTTTATGGTAAGCATGAGGCCCCATCTCATAGCTTCGAAGTCTTTCAAAGATTTAAATCATCAGTTGGAATGGTGTTATCCTGTTTTGTTTGACTATATCATACGTGATGATATGAACAGCTGTTTTGAAGAAAACATTATGACAGCTATTGCTGATTTAATATTATCCTTCTTAGAAGTCCTACCATGCTTTTTTTGTTCTACTATGGTTGGTTCTGTCTACCACATTGTGTCTTATTGGAATTTGAATATGTGTGATGGTTCAAACACATTTTTTTCTTTTTTATCAAAAATGAGATATTATAGTACCCATTGATCATTTTCTGTTATTCGGTTCAGAAAGCCCTGTAATTCTTTCACTTTATGCATGGCTTTATACTATTGCGTTATGTTTGATATTATTGTATTTGAAACTATGCTCAACTATAGCAGAGTAAGAGATATGGTGTTAGCTACTGTTGATGTTCAGTTGACTTAATGTAAAGTACTGTGTTGCCTATGTTGTCCTGTTCTGATCTGCTCTGTACTGCCCCCTTTTGTTTTATTCCCCTTCAAATAAAAAAAAAAAAAAACAAGACCATCAGGAATCAACAATGGCTACACCCACAGAAGGAGATCCCCCCCTAGATGTCACATTGCATACCACTATCCTCCTGGAGCCCATGATCAGACCATATGGCCCTAGCCCTACAATGTTAGCAAAACAACAAAGCACCACAGGCATCCAATTGCATTTCAGCTCCATAGCCATCATCACAGTCTGTGTTTCTCCAGACTAGCCTGTCACTTTTGGGTGTGGGGGTTACTTCTTATTTACCAGCCTGTGGGCTGGAAGGGGTTGGGGTCTGTCTGTTCCCATCCAGTGGCAGCCCACGCATGGTGCTGGTTCTCAGACTGGGTTTGCTTGCTGTTGTGGCTTTGTTCTCTCTACCCCAAATCCACAAATGGCGCTGACTCATGAGGAGAGGCTGGGGTCTGTCTGTTCTAGGCCAGCAGCAGTCCACACATGGTGCTGGTTCCCAGGCTGGACTTACTTACTGGTGTGGCTTTGCTCTGTCTACCCGCAGTCTGCAAATCGATCATCAGTCTTGACAGATACTTGAAGACAGTATCTTCAAAGTATGGTTGACCTTTTGGAAAACAAATTGTAAAAAAATAAGTATAATATAATTTTAGCTTTATAAAATATCAAAATATATGATGGGACACACCCATAATATCAGGATTCTGGAAAGCTGAATCAGAAGGATCACAGGTTGAACCTTAGCTTGAGCATCTTAGTGAGATCCTGCCTCAAAATAAAAAATAAATATAAGGCTGGGAATGTAGCTCAGTGTGAAGGCTCTGAGCTCAATTCCCAGCATCACAAAATACATATATTTATTTATTAAATATATATATATATATATATATATACACTTGGGGAAACAAGACTGCAGGTAAATATTTCTTTTTTTCACTTTATATCTTCTGTATTATCCAATGCTTTGCAATTAGCTTCAATTATTTTTGCAATGAAAAGAATTCTGATGAGCTTATGTTTGTGCATTACTTTGAAAAATGTATAAAAAAGGGATGAACTGACAGATGGATAGAGAATTAGATAATTAGATGGATATGTGGTAGAGCAGGAATAGCAAAATTTTCCTTGTAGAATCTAGATGGTGATACATGGATGTTCACTGTACGAATCTTTCACTTGTCTGGATATTTAAAAATATCCATAATAAAATTTGAGAATAGAAATCTTACTATTTATTTGACACACATTTTTCCCTTGCCTGTATGTGTCAGGTACGTCCTGCCTCCTGGGTTCACTTTCACCCATCAAACAACACAAGGGTAAAAGGCCATCACCGAGGCCTCCCCCTCACTTATTCTAACAGTCCATGGTCTTCCTGGCCTCCTAGAGCGCCAGGCTACCAGGCTATCCACATATGAATTTAAACTTTCCCTATATTAGAGAACTCGATGTCCCGGGAAATTTAGTAAGAATGCCAAAGAATCTGTATTTGTTCAAGTCCCAGCAGAAAACAGACAGCTCATGCAGACACACTTAGCTGGAAAGAGCAGGGTGAGAGGAAGTGCCCAGAGATGTGGCTAGAATTAAGGGAGCAGCCAGGAATGGCAAACTGCGATGGAGGACCATGACCATCCCAGGGCTTAGGAAAGGAAAACGTTTCTGGGTTCAGCCCAGTGGCAGCCATGGCTATCAGAATTCCTCACCTCTGAAGGTACACTGAAGGGCAGAGAGAAGCACAAGAACCCTACTTCTTTTTTCCCCATGTGCCTTTCTTCTGCTGATGCTCCTACTACCAAGCTCCCTCGGAGCAAGAAAGGAAGGGCAGCTAAGTGACGCTGTCCTTGGGGATCAGCATCCCAGGACTTGACCCTATATAATTTATGGATCAGGAGAAGAGATTATGGGCAAAAAAAAAAAAGGACAAAATCTTGCACAGGTTTCCATCAAACTGATCTTATATTTCATCATCCAGTGCCAGTCACCTAGCAAATGAAATAAGTTGCCATTGAAAACTGCAGCAGGTCTCCCCACAGGCAAAACCAGAACCGTGTGGCCCCTCTATTTTCAACATGGATTCCAATTCCCTCATTGGCTGATGAGGTCACAGAAGAGACCTAGAGTAGTAAAGTGACTTGACAAAGACTTTACAGAAGGTCACGGGCAGACGCAAAAAAGGCACTGTCTCACCACTTGGTCACTCTGGGGCTGCCAGGTCTGCCTCACTCCTCACCACATTCGAGCTCCGCAAAACACCCTCAGGTCCACTGTGATTTTCTCATGTGGTTCTGAGGAAAGGACAAGTCATTCTTCTGTCCCAGACAGCTTGTGGCTGGGAGTTCCTCTTTGTGTCTTCTTGTTTCTTCCTCCTTTTTGTGGTCCAATGCTGAGTTGGTGGCTGGGGAAGCACTCAGGTGTTACTGGGATTTCACTGTTGTTTCATTACATAAGTGAAAGCTTGCAATGGGAAGAATGAAATGCAAATGAGAGCCAGCTGACCACCTCCTTGCTGGTCCTGGAAGGGCTCTTAGCCATCTCATCACTGGGGATGGGTTCTTGAGTACCAGGAAATACCCATTCAATGACTTCTTCATCCAGCTGCTAGTTCTTGAGTATCTTCTAGGTGCCATGCATAGTCATTATAAGCATAACACATGAAGATGGATGAGAAAGACATGGTCACTGCCTTCATGGAAATCACATTATGGAAAGAGTGGATGCTGGATAAATATACAAATGAATTATTTTCAAAGTATAGCTAGCAACAAAAAAAAAGGAAACAGCATTCTGAAAAATAATTATACTTTCATCCTTCCTCCACAACTACTTTGTAAGATAGCTATTATTATTATTATTATTATTGCTTACTTACTATTATTATTATTGCTCACTGTTATTATTTCTTGGATGTAGAAATTGAGGCACAGAGAGGTTAAGTGGTTGCCCACTGTCACTCAGCTGCCATGTATCATATCAGTACTGAACTTGCATCTGAGAATCAAGCATCAGGGCCTGGGACATGACTACTGGCTGTGCTGGGGAATAGATGGGTCAAGAAAGGTCCTTTTTGAGGAAATGACCTATAAAACTGAGATGAGTTCAAATGAGCCATGAGAGGAGCTGGTAGTAGAATGGAGAAAAAGAAGCATGTGTCAATGTACAAGGGATGTCAGTTGGGGGAGCCTGGAGTGTGCTCTCATCTGTCCGAGGTCTGGGACATTGGGGTGAAAACTAACCTTTTTTCTAGATATATCTTAGCAAATGTCTCTGCAGATCTACATTTTCTCATCTGGTTGCCAGACGGCCTGGTAATGCCAATCCCGTGAGTGCTATTATCCACGTTTTACGGACTGCACTACACTGTTTCTGGGAACTTAGTCATGGAAGTGACACTAGATCTAGGACTCTGGATCTTGTCAAATGTTCTTTCTACTCAACCTCTCTGCTGAGAAGCAAATTGCCACTTCCTTCACTGTCAATTGCTGTCCTATGATCTGTCCACTCCAATGTACCATGATATCCCCAGCACCTCTTATTTCATGTTCTGTTTTCTCCTCCCCCTCAGAATGTATGGCTCCAGCTGCCTTAGCAGATTAACTGCTAAGGAAATCTACTGAACAAGCCTGTGCTATTAGCTAATGGGTAATAAAGCCCCACTGGAAACCTGTAGTCAACTTGTCTTGCATGCCCGTGTGAGCTTCCAACAGCTTTCCCCTTCTTCCAGTCACAAAACCTGCCTCAAGCTATTAGCTCCTTCATTGCCAAAGTACAAGTCATTAGTTGATTAATGGCCTGTTCCCAGAGGAGTCTGGCCAAGGTTTGAGCTCGGGGCCTTTGATTAACAGGTGGAGGTTTGCAAATGCCAATAAACCTAGAGCTGTTCCAATTAGTAAATTGCTTATCTGTGAATAGCATCTCACTTTCTGAAAGCCCCAAGAGGTGAGAGCAGCAGGCCTGCCTCTCCCTGGGCTCACAGGGCCTCAGCATGGCAGAAAAGCCCTCCAAGCCCCCAAATAGCCTACTTCTCTGCCTCAACTGGTTCCACACCACCTTGACCTTGGGTTCCAGATATACTAGATCTTCGCAGTTCCTAGAGCTCTTCGTGAGGTTTCATGCCTCCGTGCTGCCCATGCTGCGTGTGACGCCTTCTCCCACCACCCTCACCAGCCCCTCTCCTTTACCTCTGCCAAGGCACAGCTCAGACACCATTCACTCAGGAAGCCTTCCCTACATGTCTACATCTCACTGAGTCCGTTACATACCAGGGTCCCACAGTCAGAAGAAGTAACATTTTTAACTTATTCTTTGAATTTCTGAGATACATCACTCACTCCAGGAAGTCCTCTACATGGATTATCTCCATCTGATAGCAATTCAAGGAGGCAGAGTCCGACCCCCCACTGTTTGATTATTGAAGAAACTGAATCATAATGATGTCTATGATTATGCCCTGTACTCACCATCACAAGAAACACTGGACACATACAGTTTACTGCACTTCCTGTAGCTCGATGCGAAGGACATACACTTTCTCATTGAACTTTCACAACAACCTTATAGAATTTAGCACGGCCAGGTTAGTGTTATTGTTATCGCTACTTTGATGCTGAGACATTTAACTATTTAGTTAGATCACATATTAAGCAGATCATATTACACTGCCCTTGAATTGCCTAGATTAACTGAAACTGCTGATAATCTATCTGACATCTCATCTTGTCCCTTTGCCTAATGGCAAACACTGTATTGTTGAAGATAATGTGACGAGCAGAAAACAGTGGGAGGAAAGAGTTTGGTTACACAAAGCATTTCCCAGCTTCCTTAGTAGCAGATAAAATGTAGGACAATATCATGGGATGGGTCTTTTAGGAAAGTGGTTTTAACAGAGTGCACTGTACTCAGCTAACACCATTTTGCATTTCCCCCTCTCTCCTTCTTCTAAATTGGGACACAAAGTCTGACTCTCTAATAACAAACTTGCCACCATGAGGCAATTCTATTAAAAATTGCTGAGCAGAAGAATAGAAGGGGTTTGCATGCCTGGTGACATCACAGAGCTATCAAATTTAAAAGGATTTAAAATTTTTAAAAACTCTCAGTTAAATCTCTATTACTTTGATTCTCTATTACTTGAAGGCAAATACAATTCCTTACTGATTTCTGTTGTCTGACCATTGAACTGTGAAGTCCTCAGGGTGACCTCATGGCCTCCTCTGTATCAATGTCCCTAGCACACCACTTGCTCATTGCATTTGCATGAATCAAGCCTGAATTTCTTGCCTTTCTCCCCTTCTGCCTTTACTCCCATGGAGACAAAGAAGGTTAAGTTAGAAAAACAGACATCTTCCCTTATGTCAGAGGCACAACACGGAAGTGAGGGAAGGATGAAGGAAAGCAGGACTGGGGAAGTTGGCTCCAGTGTCTGAAGCAGGGAAGAACCAGTGCTGGCTGAGGACCAAATAGCTCCACTTGCTCCTCTGCTTCAAGCAATGGTGGTGTCATTTCCAGTCTGGGAAACCCAGGGCCAGGAGCCAAATTAAACATGAACAATGAGCCAGAGCCAAATGCAAACATGTAAAACAGCCAGGCTCCCTCGTGTTGCAATGAGAGGTACACTGAGAATTGCCTCACGTCCACCTGTCTCCTCACCACCCCGGAATCCCGACACAAGGCTGCTGATGCAAGCAGGGGTGAGGCTTCTCCTCCTGTGCCTCTGGGGTGAGTGCATGGTCTTTTGGGGAGGTCAGCTGTCCAGGCCTCCGTTTCCTTATCTGTGCAGTGGAACTAATATTGCCTACTTCCACGCAGGAGCTGCTAAGAAGGTTAGGTGGAAAGATCATGGAGTAGAGCCTGTACTTCTACACTTACAGAAAGCTTCTTCCAAATCCCAGGTTCTATACTGTTACAATCTTTTCTATGCCTGAGTATAAAGCACTTAAAATATTCTTCTTCTTTCTGAAAAAAATCCATTTCCTGAAATAGCAAGCATAGGGTAGGGTTACATACTAGTAGTGGAAAGAAAAATCAACAGAATAATATTATTGACAAATCAAAAGGAATGAACAAAATATATGGTGAATGTTTGAAATCAAAATGTATTATAGTAAAAGACAACTGCCATTCATCCTCTTCAAAATACTCCCTGTGCAACCAAGAGATGGAGGGTGGAGGAAGGTGGGGTAAAAAGAATGAAGATGTGTTATATACATGTCCCCACTCCCCATGAGGAAGGTAATCATTATGCACTGCAAACATGTACTAATAAAAATTTAAATTAAAAGAAATGCCGGGTATACTGGTGTATGCCTGTGATCCCAGCATTTGGGAGGCTGAGGCAGGAGGATTATTGTGAGTTTGAGACCAGCATAGGCTACAAAGTGAGCTCAAGGCCATCCTGAACTGCATTGTGAGACCCTGTCTCAAAAAGACAAAAAAAAAATTTAAAGAAAAATACTCCCTCTTACTTCACGCACACTTACCCTATTGTTTTTGTCACTTTTTAAAGTAGCTCTGGAAGTCCCCTTTTAGGAGTGTCTTCATGCACTATGATAAAAAATATGATGAATGCTGCTGCCGAGTGCCATTCAGTGACAGGGAGGCTCAGTAAACATTCGTGTGTTTACTGAGCCTCATCCTCACTCATCCTTATTTACCAGAACTGGCACCATGCAACTGCTGACTCTTCTCGAAAGCCATGATGACCATGAGAGGTAAACGTTCTGATTTAGGACACTGAGATAGCCACAACAGTGTGACAAAAGACACAAAAGAGGACTCCTAGAACTGTCTCAGAAAGTGGCAAGCATGTGTGCTTGAAGCGAGGCGGACTATTTTTAGGGGAATTAGTGGCAATGTGTCTATTGTTATAATAAACTTTTAAAAATTTAAATGTTCACTATATCTTTCTATTATGCCTCCAGTGTAAGACCATGAGACCACATTGTTGTCACAATTTATAGCCCCAGGAGTGAAAAACAGGGAAAGAAGATGGACTGGTTTGTCTTATATTCCTAATGGCAAAATATTGACTACAGGTGTTCTTCCTTAGCTTAGAAATTTATAAGCAATTAACTTTGTTCCCTTAAGAAAAGAGGATTGGGAATTTGGTTGAGGGTTGGATTAACAGGGACTTTTACTCCTTATAACTTTCTAGGCATTTTTCCTTTTTGCCATAAATATATTTATATGTTTATTAGTTTAAATGTGATTCACCAAAATGCTATCAAATGACTTTGAAATTGCCTGTTTTTGTCCCCAGCTCAGTGTTTCTCATCCCAGGCCCAAATGCCTGAGGCTGAGTAACTTTTAAAGGGAAGAGGTTGATTCAGGTCCTAGTTCTGAATGCTGCAGTCGAAGGCACTGGCTCGTGGCGATGGCATCACAAAGGGACCACATGAGAGAGGGAGAGGGGTCACAGGACGAGGAAGGAAGTCTGAGTGAGAAGAGCAGCGAGTCTTGCTGCTTTTAATACCACACTTTGGCAGGAATCCAATGACCTAACAACCCATCAACAGCCGCGTCTCTTAGAGTTTCCATTACCTCCGGTACCATCATAGGGGGAACCCCACTCCCCGCTATGCATTCTTGAGGGACAATAGCGAAACCATATCCAAATCACAGCAGCCACTGTGACCCTCTTGACACTGACACACAATTCAGAAACCCAGGGTTTTACTCCATTTAGTAGGCTCTGGCCATATTATTGATGCCACTGTTAGAGGAAAGCAGGCTTGGTGACTTACCAGCTTCTGTCCAGTCCTGTCCTTGGGCATTGAGAAGACCTGGAAACTGTCACTAGGATATGGTTTCAGGACTGCTGAGCACAGTGCGAATTCCCATCATTTGCCAATGTCCGAGGTGCTACATCAGAAGGGATAAGGTCTAACTCAGTAATGGCAGTAGGTCATAGGAGGGGTTGCTTGTTAGCTAACTTACCCATTCGTAGAAGTCGGCTTGTCTGATTAGCTCTCCGTTACCACTCACCCCTACCAACAGAAAGCAGAACCTGAAGAAGATAGACAAAGGATGGGTTCATTTTGATGAAACACAAAAATAAACATGAGAGTTCAAGGGTTCCCGCGGAAGATCTGTCCAGGAGGCTGAAAACTGTTCTGAATTTGTCTATTTTGTTTATCAGTGTTGTGAGGTTCTTGTTGAATTTGGGCACCTCCCACTTAATCCTCCTGCCTCTGTGGTCTGATACTGTGGTCCCCTCTGACTTATGGTTTTGTTTTCTGTGACTTCAGTTACCATGATGCACTGTGGTTGGACAATATTGAATGAAAAACTCTAGAAATAAATAATTCATAAATTTAAAGTAACTCTTAGTACAGCATATTGTTATAACTATTCTGTTGCTGGTTATTGTCATTAGTATATTACTAATGTTTAATTAAACATTAGTATAATTAATGTTTAATTAAATTAAACATTATCATAAGTAGGTGTGCATGCATAGGGAAGATACAGTATAGATAAGGTGCTACCTCTGGTTTCAGGCATCTGCTGGGGGTCTTGGAGTGTATTCCCCATGGATAGGAGGGCACTTCTGTATGTGACTGCCCCTTATAGTTATGTTACTTGTTTGGTCCATGAGTTAGTCCTACCAGGGCTGGCATCCAGCCTTTGACACCTGTCCTGGTGTCCTTAGTGTGACCAAGCCCCCAGAAGGATTATCAATAAATATCCTTAAGATATTCAGGGCACCCAAAGGAGAAGGGATGCAAAAAGCAGTAGAAAAGAACTGGACAAACAACATAATATCCCAGAAATCTGTGTATCGTCTATTCAATGGAATTAGTATGACCTCACTTGGAGTTTGGAAAAGACTTCATTAGAGAAAGCGTTAGAGTTGACTGGGATATAGAACGCTGTTATTGGATATTTCTTTCCTTTCCTTCGTAGAAGACTCAGCACACTTTTCCTCACTCTTGCTTACAATTCCATATGCATTTCCTGAAGTAATTGGTAAGAACAAGTATGATTGGGGCATTTCAGAGCTGAGAGGAAAGTGCTCAGTCCCTTGTGCCTTGAACAGGTTTTTCCACAGGAGTCCCCACTTACCCAGTCCATCACAAGAGTAGGAGCCTTGTGGCAACTCAAAACTCAGGCAGGGTATTGGTACCACTAACCTTGGCAACTGACTGTACACAAATGATCCACACAGGGGCAGAGATCATCATCACAGACAGCTCTCTCACTGCGTGTGTTTCCTTGCTTTTTCTCTTTCACAGCCAGATTCTGGTCTTCTAGGTTGTCTCCTGTGTCTGTTCACTGTCAGTTTGTGGACCCCCAACACAGCCAGTCATCGCGGTCACCTAGCTAAAACTTTGGGCCATAGGGGAGCACTCTTCACTGGATGGCATGGGCAACCACTGTCCAGGGGCTGGCCACAGGCTGGCCTCCTATGCTGAGTACCCTGCTCAGCACCATCTGGGGGGCCACTGAAGGACCCCCGTACTCTGGGCCAGTCTCCTGCGCCTGTGTGTATATTGGTGAACATTAACTAGAATTTCAATGACTAAGCAATTCAATCAAAATGGAAACCAAGGGGCTTGGTTTTGGATGAAATCTTGGCATTTCAGTAGGAGTAAAAGAAACTCTTCTTTATTTTTACTGTCATGGGATTATCTTTGTTTGGATTTTCCATGGAATTTCCTTTCTTAACATTTGGTCCTTGGGTTTTTTTTTTTTAAATCATTTTACATTAATTTCCTCTTTATCACCACTTAAGTCTCACTCTTCCCTCTGCCTCTTCCCCATGACTTTCCTTCCCCTTTTCCTCAGCCCTATGTCTTTAATGTGGGCAGTATTTGAAATGTTTCTGCTCTTACGAGAATTAAACACCCTGTCAGAAAGAGAGAGAAAGTAGTTTTTTGGCTAAAGGCAAGAACTCCAGTGTCAGCCGTGAGTGTGAATCCAAGATTTGCTCCCTTAGAAGCCGTGTGGCTTTGGACACTTGATCTAGTCACCCTGAGCCTCAGTTTTCTCATCTACTGTATAACAAGTATAACACTACTTACATCATAAAATCAAAAGTAATATGTATATAAACTCCTTAGCAAAGTGCTTATATCTGATACTCTAAATAAAATATAGCTTATTTTTTTAAAAAAATAAAAGATTACCACAATTTTTCTTCTCCATCAGGGCTTAAATTAATAGAGTCCAACCATATTATTTGCTAGACTAAGTTTCCAGATCCATTGCAGAAGGGACGGCGCAAGTCCTAATTACCCTTCTACTTTTAAAATACATTCAGTTTTCTCTGTTTTGCATAGTAGGACTCTGAATAATACCCTGATAAAAGGATTCTATTTATGTCTGACTTGATTTTAACCGATTTTTGTCTTGTGCTGTCGTCGGAGTTCTCAGATTGTTGTCCACTCCTGATGAGTAGCTCCCTGACCCACAGACTCTCCTTCATCACCGTGCCACCCCTGTCACTTTCTTCTAACTGGAAGCTCCTCTCTGTCCTTCAAAAAGTGAAACTGATCCAGGCATGGTGGCCCCTGCCTGTCATCACACTAGTAGGGAGGCTGAGACTGGAGGATCGCAGCTTCACAGCCAGTCCTGGTACCTTAGCAAGACTCCTTCTCCAAAATAAAAGATGAAAAGTGTGCTGGTCCTCATTTTTCAGGGCTCAGTGGTGAAATGCCACAGCATTGCATCACACCAGTACCATTAAAAAAAAGAAGAAGAAAAAGAAAAATTCACAGTGAAACCCACATTTTAAAATATGAAACATTTTTAAATGCAAAGGAGCTGTAGAGACGTTTAATCTGCCCATCAGACTTTCATGGAAGTTTTTCGCTATCAGAGAGTGAAAGACAGTCATGGGGCTTTTGGTTTCATCTGGAGAAAACTAATGGCTCATTTTCTTGATCCCTTGAGAAATGTGGTTACACCCAGGGTTTCACACAAGAGCTTGCGGTTATGAATTGAATCCAACAAAGCATTCTCCATACTAAGCAATGTTCTACTGCCTTAAAATGTACTTTATGTTGAAATAAAAACAAAATCTGTGGCTGGGGGTTTAGCTAAGGGGCATAAGCACCTGCAAGTGCAAGGTCGTGAGTTCGATCCCCAGCACAAAAAAAAAAATCTGACCTTATTAAAAACACATCAGAAATGAAGATGACCATTATGATCCATGATTGCCTCCATGGTCACCTGGAGGTAGAGAATCCCTGTCGCCTAATGCTCACAAACATTTTTACAGGCTTCCGCAGGCAAGTTCAGGCTCGTGCTTCTGCCTCCATCTCCGTGCTGCACCCTACTCGTACAAGTCATGTGTTTTGCTGAGGAAGGTAGGGAGTTGTAGGGAGGAGAAAAAGAAGAATATGATGATGAGAAAGGTGATCCGCAGTCCCCCATGGCTTCTCACCTGCTCCTGAAAATCTTCCACCAAAAGTGGAAGATGCCAAATGACCAGAGAAAAAAGCAGAAAAATGTGGATTGAACACATTGCAATTTATTAGGGAGGCCTGCACATCTTGGGCAGCAGCAAGACAGAAGAATCCACACACTTCGAGGCAGGAAAAAATGTTTAGATACTAAGCTAGGCAAAGTTAGGCCAAAACCCACGGGAACGTACATCATCAGTAAAGATACAGTCTGGGTTTCAGCAACCAGCATGAAATGCTCAGCTCTTAACACAGATGACTGTATTAATGACTTTGTTTATCCTATAGGGTTCAGAGTGGGTGTCAGAGCAAAACCAAGATGCCTCTAATTAAATCAGTCTGGACCCTTCCACTTAGCCCAGTTGGGAGCCCACAGGAAGGTAGGTGTGAGCTGTGGTGTAGTTAATGTTCGTGAAGACAATGTCCAGACAATGCTGCTTCAGGATCCAGAGAACCAAGGGAGACATTTGCTTGAAAACTCAAAAACAGCAGAGTTTAAGATACTTTCACATGTCAGTGTGGCCCCAGTGCCTACCACATCGGACATAGCAGAAACATAAGCAAGAGCTATTGAAAGACTGAATAAACAAGAGAATAGAAGATAATGTAGGAAAGAATCTGCTTCCCCTACTTATTTCACAGTAGTCCACTCTGTGACCAATCGCGTTTCTGCTGCCTCCTGCTTTCCTCTAACCTCTTTTCTACTATGCAGCAAGCATAATGCACTGAACACATAAATCAGGGCCGATCACACCTCTACTTCAAACCCTATACTTTGGGGGCCAGGAATTTAGCTCTGTGGTGCAGCACCTGCCTTTAAGCGTGAGGTTCTGAGTTCAATTCCTGGTACCCTCCCACCAAAAAACAAACAAACAAACAAACAAACAAAAAACCCTGTACTTATTAAAGTATAACCACCTTTTTGTGTTGGTCTACAAAACCTGTGTGCTACAGTCCCTGATTAGCTCAATGGCCCCGAACTCATCCTCATTTCTTTACTCTTTGTATTCCAGCCACTCAGACTTTTGCCTGTTCCTTAAACAATTCTAGCTCATTTCTGCCTCAGAGTCTTTGCATCTGCTGGTCTCTTAGCCTGGAACGTTTTTTCTCCAGATTTTTAAATGAAAGCATCTTTCTTATGATTCAAAATTATGTCAGAGGATGCCTTCTGAGGGAGGCCTTTTTTGAGCTCCTAGTTTATCCTGTATATTTTTTGAGCCTCCATTCATCCTGTATCACAACAGTACTGTCTTTTTCTTTACAGCACTAAGTAGTTGGGAATTACTTGGTTCATTTATTTAGATACATGATTACTGTCAGTTTTTGTGTTCTTTCTTTACCTGTTCACAGCTGATGATTCTCCAAGGCTTAGTACAAAACCTGTCACACAGTGAACCCTTGCAAATACTTTCTGACAATGAATAAATGCAAGCCTAGCATCCTAAGGGCTTTGGGCAACACTCAGTGACACAAGCATTAGGAAGAAAAGATAGGAACTCCAAATAGATGGGCCCAAGTAAGAAGGAATGTGAATGATAGAGTTAATATTGTAGAAATTACAGAATGCCAGACATTTTTCCAATGACTAACATACAGTTCAGTATATTTAAATTGTTCATTGAAATTTATTATCTCTTTCCATTTAAATGTATTATCTGTTGTAAGTCTCATGGTCACTCTTAATAGGCCAAACTATTATTTCTACTTTGTAGCTAAGTAACTGAACAGAGAAGGTAAATGTCTCAGTCTATTTTCTGTTGATCTAAAGAACAGAAGTCTGTTTTTCCTCAATATCTACCTTTACCCATCTGTTTACACACACTTATTTGTAAGAGCTGTGGATGCTGAACGTGTGAGTTTATGATTTCTGGTAGGCACTGATGACCTCCCCCTGTACTGCTGGGACATCTCCAAAGAGACACCTCACCTCAAGTCTTGCACTATTCTGGTGTCATCCTTCACAATGCCACCAGATCCCACAATACAGCTAAGAAAAGGGCTGGCCACCTTGTCAGTATCAAACCTGAGTTCAGGCTTGGCACTCTCCCTGCTGTGGGACATGTATCCTCCATTCCACAATTCCCTCAGCTGTAGAGTAGGGAGAATAATCATACCTACTGTCTTGGTCTCTACAGAAAACTATAACAAGATACCATAGACAGGGTGACTTATCACCAATAGAGATTTACTTGTCAGCATTCACATTTCGTGGTAGAAAGGCAGGTAAGAAAGCTTGGGAGTCACAGGTTGAGGCTGTGGCAGACTCAGTGTCTGGTGAGGGTCTGTTTCCACATACAAAGCATCTTTCGGCTGTGTCCTCACTTGGAGGAAGACACAAGCTAGCTCTCTGGAGTCTCTGCTATAAGGTCACTACTTCTAACCAGAGCTTCATCACCTCCAAATGCCCTCACCTTCTAATGTCATCCCTGTGGGAGTTAGGATTTAACAAATTTGGGGGAGACATGAAAGTTGCAATCCTAACATCTACCTTGGAGGAGTCTGTGACATTTTAAAGACAAATTCCTTTGGCACATGTGTAGCATGAGGCCTAAAATAAAAGCACAGTATCACATGCTTGCCCAACATCAAGGGAGAATAGAACTTCAAATGGCATAACCATATATCCCCCCTCTACACTCTGCTGTCAAGGATAAATTCTCTTAATATTCTTGTAACAAGGACCAAGTGCAGGTGCTACTTTTCCCTCAGATTCGGGCTTCTGCTCTGTGCTAGCCCACAGAATTGTTGGAATAAGCCAATCGCACCTTCCAGTAAGGACTGCAGTGCACCCCCACACCCTGCCTCCCACCCCCACTAGGTCACTCCACTCTCAGACAGAGGTGCTCCCCATGTGGCCTGCATGACTAGCAGTGATCAGCTCCCCAGGGTGCAAGTATGTGTGTGCAAAAAACTACTGCAGATCTCACCTGCCCAGGGTTAAGTATCACACTTTAAGTGTTACTGTTTCCATTTTTATCTAAGGAAAATGAAGCTCAGAAGGAATGATTTTTTTCAATTGGGATCAGACCAATATAATTATTTATGGAGCCACGGTGATGTCAGGTACCATGGAAATATATTAGCTCATGTCTTCTCCAGAGTGTCGCAAGTTAGTTGCTACTGCAACAGTTGAGGTAATGAGGAAAGTGAAGTAATTGTCAGAGACAAAAACTCACCCACAGTCCTGTTTGAATGTAGAATTTAGCTCTTTCTACTATACTTTGCTTTTTTAAAAAGAGAATAAAACCAAACCAAACCAAACCAAACAGAATAAAGCTAATCAGAACAGAACACTGAAAGCAACAGGACTTCAAACAAGGTAACAGGAAATCAACAATGACTACCATAATGTCTCTTGTTTTCTTCAAAATTGCTGCCCATGCTGTCAGACATAATAGAATTTTTAAAAAACAGAACAGAATGAAACCAATCAAAACAGAACATTGAATAAAGCAAAATGATAAAATGGAGTAAAAGAAAAAAACAGAGAGAACAATATTGGATTTCAAAAACAGTACAGAAGGAAATCTCCCATATTTGCTATATTGCATATTTTTATCCTCTTAATAGATGCTCAGACTACCGACCTTAGGCCTGCAAAGTCAATCAAACAATACAAGCATTAAGTTGATTTGGTACCTCATTTGCTATCAACTCAGCCTGTCCTACAAATCAGATGGTTCTTTCTGGGTGTGGGAGGATGTTCTCATCTCTCAGCCCACAGGCTGGTTGGCTCACAGGAAGGGTGAACTGGCTTCTTGTTACTCCTCCCAGACACAGCATAGCTTCTGCCAATTCAAGGGAAGGGCAAAGTGACTTTTTTCTTTTCCCAGGCCCTGCGTGGCTTGTGCCAGCTTACAAGAAAGCAAATTGGGTTTCTACTGTGCTATTTATCAATAAATCATCACTCAAGCCCACTATGTCCTCTTGCAATTGTTCCCCTAATGGTAAACAATTGAGCCAATCAATCAACCAACCAATCAGAAAACTGGTTTGTTTGTATCTAGACCTCTCAGTCTGGATTTTAGGCCTTTACATATGGCATTCATCTAACTAGAAAGCATTACCATTTCTGCAGTCTGATCATTCCTAAGGCATTCAGCCAATATTGCCACATAGTTTGGCCCTCATGGATGACTGTTGCATTAGGTTCACAGATGCAACTTTGGAGATACTTAGGGAATCTTTCCACAGAGAATATTGTGCCTTTGCTCATAGGGGTTTGGTGAACTTGACTCAAATGACTTTGTAGTTTCTAGTACTAAAGCAATTATACTCAGAGAATAATTACAGTTAGAATTCCAGAGAACTTTCATATTAATACTGGATTTTAAAACATAAAAGTATTCAGTCAAACTTTAATTATCTATTAAATTCTCCCAAGCAATAATTGCCTCTAAATACTCAACCCATAAAATATTAAAACAATGGGCAAAAACTTTGATGAGAGACTATCCCAGTAAGTTCTAAGTGTCTAATACAATTGAAATTTGCTTAATGTAATGTTTGCATGATTCATACTATGTTTCTACATACAGTAAGTTTGGCCTTGACTGATATCATATGATCACATTTCAATTCTGATAATGTAAACATATGAAATCTTCATTGTGCTTAAGTTATAGCTCATTAATTTTTTAAGTCTCTTTCAGGATATTGCTGCTGAGAAAAATCAAGTCAAATTATGCAGGCTTTTTGTCAATATTTTGTACAAAAGCATACGAACTTACAATTAGCTCAGTATAAAAAGATTTTAAAATATAACTTTTACAGAAGACCCAAAAATATCTTTAAGAGATGGATGAAGCAAAAAAATTACTTTTCATTAAATAGATATATATCATATGGTTGCTCTTATATGAGAAATAATATAAATAAAGAGTCAAATAAAAGAAGTAAAAGTAGGGAAGGGGACCAGGGATAGAAGGAGAGGGTACAAAGGGGAGGGGAAGAAGGTGGGGAAAAGTTGAGGTGAGTTATGTCCATGTACCAACTGCCCACAAGGAATGTAATCATTATGCACTGCAAACAGATACTAATAAAAACTGAGAGGAATAAGAAAAAGAAAGAGGAGGAGGAGCTGGAGGAAGAGGATGAAAGAGGGAGAGGGAGGAGAGGGAAAGGGGATGGGGGAGATTTAGATTAAAAATCAGGTCTCAGTAAGAGCATAGAGCACAACCATGCATCAAGTTCATTTACCCAGTCATATTTATGTGACAGATGGAGATGGAGTCTCCATTCTGAAGTCATTCAAGTTGTCACCAGAAAGCTCCTGCCAAGAACAACTCAGAATGTCCCCCAATTGCACTATTTTTCTTATGTGAGGAAAAACAATATGAATAATTTTTTTAAAAAATGAAAGACATACAATAAGAAACAGGGAAATAGATCTTTGCAAGTGGGAAGGGAAAAGGCAGGGGAAGGGAAGAGGAATTTTTAAAAAATAAGATATCTTAAGTAATGCACGTGTTCCCTAAAATGAATGTGAATACTGTGTACTACACACATGTACTAATAAAACATTTTAAAAGTTTAATCTTCTCCAAGATTAAGAAGAATCCAAAGTCCTCAACAAACCTCATCTCTCAAGGTCTTTCCAAAAAAGCTCATGGTTGACAGTATCTACCAACAATCAAACGTAGACTGCAACCTTCCCAAATCTCCCAGCCACAGTTTCTCAATAGAGAAGACCAAACCAACAAGTGGTCTTACCTAATGAGTGACTGGTAAGCCACAAAAACACTTCCCTCAAAAAATCCACGGGCACACAAAGTGGCAGAGTGGTCCACAGCAGTTAATACAGTTCCCCTTTTGGGTTCCACACATGCTGGAGATACTTCCTCCCTTGTTCCAGTGGCCTCATCTCCTGAAACATCAGAAACGTCTCCAGAAATATCAGAAAGGCATCAGTACAGGTGGAGTGGGGAAGGGGGTATTCTGACAAGGGGCAAGCAGTCAAAGGGGCCTGAATTTGAGTGGGAAAAAGACTTTCTGTACCCTTGCCAGAACTTGATATTCACCACAAGACAAGGTTCATCACAACTCGGTTATTGTGGAACTTTGCTAAAGTCTTTTAACCTCAGTTTCCTCATCTCTAATGGGGAAAATAATCCGACACAATGAGGTCA
This sequence comes from Dolichotis patagonum, assembly GCA_004027295.1. NCBI lineage: Eukaryota > Metazoa > Chordata > Mammalia > Rodentia > Caviidae > Dolichotis > Dolichotis patagonum. The sequence continues at coordinate 18,653 of PVJX010002771.1, forward strand.
TGGATTATCAAATGTCAGCTCTTCCCTAGATCAGTATTTCCCAAGGCATGGAAGCCATGCTGTTAGTGATGCATCAAAACTAGGGGCATAGTAGACTTTTTAATTTAAATATTTACAAACTTAATTTAAAGGACATTAGAAAAATATAATTAACCCATCATCCTTGCCAAAATGAAGTTAAAGGAATAAAAAATATATATTAGGTTAATAATTTTTTACAGTGTCATAATCAAATATGGCATAAATAATAAGGTGTCTAATGGATCTAACAATACAAGAAAACTAATTAAAATTAGAAGAAATTTGAAATAACTAAAACTGATGATTGAAATTTGACAGACAATACCCTCAGTATGAGAACCCAGCCTGTGAGCCTTATCCTTAGGTCTCCCGGAAGGACACTCTTGGGAATGTTTACATCATATAACATAGCTCTTTGTAAAAACCCAAAGATACATGATTTGTAGTCACAGCAGCAGATACAATTATTATTCTGCCTGTGCCTTTCATTCCTTTTATCCCATGGACATTGCAAACCATGTGATTTATTGGGTTTCCCCATGTACACTGACAACAGGCAAGCTTAAAGCCCAACTTGTGGCCAAATGTCAAATATGTGTAAGACAGAGTCATATTCATTGTTTATGATCCTCATTCCCAACCTTATTTAATTGTCCCTACCTGTTATTTTTAATTTCTCTTTACTTTTAAATTCTTGTCTTCCTAAATGTTTTTGCCCTTTTAAAAGATAAATTAAATGTTTTTTGGTATAAGACAGAATATAAATTTGTTAAGGTCCTAAGTTTCTTTTCTTTTCTTTTTTTAGACAGTGTCTTTCTCTAAGCAGAGTTTGTCCTTAAAAGATTGCTTTCTATGAATTTTTCTGTATCACTGGATCAATATCACTTTGAGTGTGCTTTAATAAGATGAGATAATAAATCATTTATTATATTTGAAATTTGTCCTTGTGAAATCCACCCTTTTTAATATTACGTCACTAAGGTAAAACAGATCAATATAACCAATTTTAAATCTGGGGAACCCCATGGATCTGAAGTGAAAAGGGAAGTGGATGCTGTGGTGGAATCAAATTTCCTCCTTTTCCTCAAAAGTCAAGGTTTTGATGACAAAAACAACAACAAGATGAGAAAAAAAAGACCAAGTTAAAATGATACCAAAACTTGACATCAAAACACTCAAAATACCCTAAAATAAGGAGAGCTATTTTATTCATAGTTCATCATACACTCAGCCTGCTAAGACAGTAGACTTTTCATAACCTGTCTCCTTGTGCCTACTAAGGCTTTCCCTAGTAAAGAAGATTAGAAATTTGTTTTGTATCAGCTCTTAATCTTTTTAAATATCTTGGTTACATTATTGTTTCTGAGCTTCCATTTCTCTCTGTAAAATAAAGGTATTCCCTATCTACCTATTGTAGCAGAGAGTCACAATGAACTATTTGTAGGGACTCTGAGTTGCATGCAACAAAAATTCAATTCAAACTAGACAGGGACATAAGAAGGACAGAATGTTGGCAGTGGAAGTTATTAGAAATTATTCATATAGAGACTCAACAAACAAAACAGTATGCAAAGAAGGGCCTGAGAGATCTGTGCATCCAGAAACAGAAATACCATCAGATTCTCCTTATGCCTCTCATTCCTACATCTTGCTACAGGTACCTCATTCTTTCCTAAGAGAACAGGCTCAAACATAACCATACCTCCAGTACCTCAAATCTCAGAATACACAAAACTATAGAAGATATAAGATTCACTTTCTCCACATCACTGGAGGATGCACTTGGAGGTCCCTCTGGGCCTATCCCGCTCAGCCATGCCCAGTGAACCCTGAGTGGCCCTCAGACACCTGTGTTCTACCAGGTGAGCTAAAAGTGCATGTAGCAATTTCCAGCCCATGGGGAAGCTTTGGCACTTCGCTCCAAGACTGGTAAGGCCCCACCCAGTGACCCCAAGTGGCTGGAGCCATCTGGTAAGGTCTGTCTAAGGCCTCCACTCAACTGAGGAAACTCCTTGCAATAGGGATAGACATCCTCAACCCAAGAAACAACTGAGACCTTGCCTTCAGTTTCCCTAAGGGAATATAGGAAAATGACAAAACGAAAGAGCAAAATGAAATCTCAAACATCCAGCCCATCCCAAGCAAGCCCAGGAGACATGGACATAGAAAAAAATGTAAACCATACACCTCAAACTCCTGAAATTATAACAATTGAAGTAAAGAAACAACTCCGGGAAGCTATAAAAGAACTCAGATCAGAAATAATCTCCTAGGTAAAAGAAGAAATAATAAATGTAATGAAAGAAATTCTGAACACATCTAAAGAAGACATAGTTAAAAAATTAAAGGAATAATGCAAAAAGATGGAAACCTTGAATGAACAATATAAGAAACAAACAGAATACATGAAACAAGTTCAAAGAGATATACAGGAAATCAAAAATTCCACTAAAAGTTGTCAAAACCATCTCAATGAAAGTGAAGATAGACTTCCAAACCTTGAAGACAAGATTACAGCTAGTGAATAGGAAAGGAAAGATCTTTTAAAAATAACAAGGAATCAGGAAATAACAATTAAACAGCTTCAAGATGATGCAAAGAAAAACAACATAAGATTGATAGGTATAAACAAAAAAGAAGGTGAGGGCACAAATGATATCAAGAGGCTATTTACAGAAGTAATAGCTGAAAATTTCCCAAACATGAGAATGGAAACTGACATACACAGTGAAGCATACACCACTCCAAATAGCCATAACTAAAATAAAACTGCACCCAGACATATAATAATCACCACTCCAGAAATCCAACCTAAGGACAGACTATTAAAAGCTGTTACAGAGAAGAGACAAATCGCTTACAAAGGAAAGCATATAAGAATCACAGCAGACTTCTCAGCACAAACAATGAAATCAAGAAGAACATAAAGTGAAGTATTTCAGATCCTAAAGGAAAATGACTTCCAACCCAGACTGATTTACCCTGCAAAACTGTCCTTCAAAATGGATGGAGAAATAAGATATTTCCACAACAAAGAACAGCTGAAAAACTTCATGACCACCAAACCAATCCTGCAAAGAATACTGAAAGACATTCTAGATAGACATAGGAAAAAAACCACTAAGCAAGGCAAACAATTAAACAGAGTGGAAAGGTAAAGAATCAACAGCAGAAAGATAACAATGTCAACAATAAACCAATATATATCAGTTATAACAATTAATGTAAAACAGCCTCAATTCACCAATTAAAAGAAACAGACTGGCAGAATGGATCAAGAAACAATATCCAACCATATGCTGTCTACAAGAAACCCATCTAACCCAAAAGGACACTCATAGACTGAAAGTCAAAGGATGGAAAACAATACTTCATGCAACAGGAAACCAAAAAAGAAGCAGGAGTAGCCACCTTGTTTGCAGACAATGTGAATTTCAAACCAAGAATGATCCAAAGAGATAAAGAAGGTCACTACATACTAGTTAGGGGAAAATTTCAAGAGGCAGAGATAACAATCTTAAATATATATGCACCAAATTCCAGAGCACCCAGCTATATAAAGCAAATACTAACAGAAATGAAAAATCAAATAAGCAATAACACAATTATAACAGAAGACTTTAACACACCACTCAGATTAATGTTTTTAAACAATAATGTTGTCTACACAACTATTTATATATTATGTTGTAGTCAGGTGTTGTGCAGAGAACAATTAGAATCAGGACATGGAGTTTATACTATTATTTTTATGATGGTCACCCAGAGTTAACACAAGACAATGCAGGAAATCTATTCACAACACCAAAGACATAGAATATTTAGTCAAGGGCCTGAATCCCACAGCAAAGTCCCACATGAGTCCAGATGAAGACCCAGAGCTCATGACAATGCCTCCCACAAGTCCAACTGGAGATCTAGAGCCCACAAGAAGTGCTCATGCCAGTCTCTTTTATGGATCTGTTCTGGGAAGCCCAAAGGTCAATGGTGGAAGCTAGACAGTCTATGCCAGCAGGGTGAAGGAACTGTGCTGGTAGATTGAGGGTTCTACACTGGAGCCAAGAAGCCATACTCATAGTAAAGACCAGAGCTGTCCTGAAAAGCACCACAGCCATCCTCAGCAACATGGAGGTCCTGAGCTGCTCCAACAATAAACATAGTCGAGTACGTACCAGAAAGCCAGCAAGACGAGTTGATCCTGGAAATTAAGCAGCACACATCTTCTCCTCTGGATCCAGGAAGCAATGCTCAATGTAAGGAACAGAGCTTCTCCAGGAGAACCAACAGCTCAAACAGCAACATGTAGGAGAACCCACAATGCCTCAATGCCTCCCTTCTCCTTCTCCACATCTCTATTTATGCTGGCAACTTTCCTCAGGTGGAACATTGATGCTCAGCACCATGATGATTTAATTCTGCTAGCATTAAGTTGACCATCAGTTTTTAATCTATAACAGGTAGCTATTCTGTTTGCAGACAATGTGAACTTCCAACCAAGAATGATCAAAAGAAATAAAAAAGGTCACTATATACTAATTAGGAGAAAACTTCATGAAGAAGAGATAACAATATTTATTTTGTATAGCAGGAGCACCCTGCTATACAAAATAAATATTAACAGAAATGAAAAATCAAATAAGCAATAACACAATTATAACGGGAGACCTTAACACCCCATTGACACAAACAGACAGATCAACTAGACAGAAAATCAGCAAAGAAATAACAAAACTGATTCACACCTGTGAACAAATGGACTTGATAGACATATACAGAGTGTTCCACTCAACAACAACAGAATATATATTCCTTTCAGCAGCACACAGGACATTCTCTAAAATGGACCATATACTAGCCCACAGAACATATTTAAGTAAATGCAAAAGAATTGAAATTATCCCATGCATGTTATCAGATCATAGTGCCATGAAACTAGAAATTAATGACAAAAGAAACTGCAAAAACCCTACAAACACATGGAAATTAAATAATACAGTCCTGAGCAATCAGTGGGTCACAGACGAAATTAAAAAAGAAATTAAACAATATTTGCAGGCAAATGAAAATACAAATACATCTTACCAGAACCTGTGAGATGCAATGAAAGCAGTCCTCAGAGCAAAATTTATTGCACTGAGTTCCCACATCAGGAAAACAGAATGAACACAAATAAACAAACTGATGCTACACCTGAAACATCTAGAAAAAGAAGAGCAAGTCAAGCCCAAAGCCAAAAGAAGGGAAGAACTTATAAAGATCACAGCAGAAATAAATGCAATAGACACTAAGAAAACAATACAAAGACTCAATGAATCAAAGAGTTGGTTCTTTGAAAGAATAAATAAAATTGATAAGCCCATAGCCAACCTTATTTTAAAAAAAGAAAGAAAAAACTCAAATTCATGCAATAAGGAATGAAAAGGGTGAAATTGCTACAGACTCTGTGGAAATACAGAAGCTCATCAATACCTATTTCAAAAACCTCTACTCTCATAGGTTCGATAACACAGAAGAAATGGACAGATTCCTAGAAATATATGAACTATCACAGCTGAGTCAGTAAGATGTAAAACTGCTGAATAACCCAATTTCTACTAATGAAATTGAAAATGTGATTAAGTCCTTGCCAACAAAGAAGAGCCCAGACCCAGATGGATTCACTGAGAAATTCTACAAGAAATACAAAGAAGACTTAATCCTGACACTCCTCAAACTCTTCAGTGAAATTGAAAGCGAAGCAATTCTTCCTAAGTCATTCATGGAAGCAAATATTACTCTAGTACCAAAACCAGAGAAAGACCCAACTAAAAAAGAGAACTATAGGCCAATCTCCCTAATGAACATAGATGCAAAAATTCTCAATAAAATATTGGCAAACAGGATGCAGCAAATCATCAAGAAGATTATACACCACAACCAAGAGGGATTCATCCCAGGAATGCAGGGATGGTTCAAAATATGCAAATCAATAAATGTAATCCATCATATCAATAGAGCCAAAAATAAGAATCACATGATCATTTCTATAGATGCAGAAAAAGCATTTGAAAAGGCCAACATGCATTCATGGTAAGGACCTTACAGAAAATTGGGATAGATGGTCTTTACCTCAATATGATAAAAGCTATCTATGACAAACCAACAGCCAGGACCAAAAACTGAAAGCCTTTACTCTAAAATCAGGAACAAGACAAGGATGTCCATTATCACTACTCTTATTCAATATAGTTATGGAAATAATAGCCAGAACAATTAGAGAAGAGAGAAAAATAAAAAGAGTAAGGATAGGAAAAGAAGAAGTTAAATTGTCATTATTTGCAGATGACATGATACTCTACATAGAAGGCCCCCAAAACTCAACTGAAAGACTCCTAGGTATAATAAATCCAATAATTTAGCTGAATACAAAGTCAACATTCAAAACTCAATAGCATTCCTATACACAAACAACAAACTCACTGAGAGAGAAATAAGGAGGCCACACCCATCACAATAGCATCCAAAAAAATGACATACTTAGGAAGTAAAAGATCTATTCAGGGAAAATTATAATACCATGAAAAAAGAAATTGAAGGGGACCTCAGTAAATGGAAGGACATCCCTTGTTCATGGATAGGAAGAACAGATCTTGTGAAAATGGACATTCTCCCAAAATTATTATACAAATTTAATGCAATCCCAATCAAAACTAGCATACCTCACAACTCTAGAGAAATCATTCCTAAAATTCATCTTGAACCATAAAAGACCTAGAATAGCAAAGGCAATTCTGAGCAACAAAGGCAAAGCAGGAGGTATCACAATCCCAGACTTGAAGTTATACTACAAAGCTACTGTAATAAAATCATCATGGTACTAGAATAAAAACAGATCTGAAGATCAATGGAATAGATTAGAAGATACAACTACAACTACAAACACACTCAGACACCTTATCTTTGATAAAGGTGCCAAACACATTCACTGGAATAAAGATAGTCTCTTTAATAAATAGTGCTGGAAAAACTGGCTCTCCATATGCAGAAAACTAAAACTAGATTCATGCCTATTACCAGGTACTAAGCTAAAGTCAAAATGGATCAAAGATCTAAATATTAAAACAGAAACACTAAATCTGCTGGAACACAAAGTAGGTAGAAATTTTGAAGACATAGAGGTAGGCAGAGAACTCATGAACAAGAATCAAACTGCACGCAAAATACTTCACAGAATCAATAACTGGGATCCTGTCCTATTAAAGAGTTTCTTCATGTCAAAAGAAATCTCCATCATAGTAAAAAGAAAATCCACAAATCGAGATAAATTCTTAGTGAACAGTCCCTCAGACAAAGGACTTCTGTCTAAAACATATAAAGAATTTAAAAAAATCAGACCCCCAAAATTCAAAGACCCAATCCAAAAATGGGCATCTGAGATGAATACACAGTTCTCAGATAAAGAAATACAAGTAGTAAATAAATACATGAAAAAATGTTCAGCATCATTGGTCATTAGAGAAATGCAAATGAAAACCACACTGAGATTCCACTTTACTCCAGAAAGAATGGCCAGGATAAAGAAAACTACCAACAACAAATGCTAGAGAGGCTGTGGGGGGAAAAGGAACTCTTCTGCACTGTTGGTAGGAGTACAGACTAGTGAAACCACTGTGGAGGTCAGTCTGGAGGTTCCCCAAAATGCTGGGATTGTAAGTCCCATTTGACCCAGCTATTCCACTTCTGGGGATATTCCCAAAAGAACTGAAAATATTTTATCACAGTGGCATATATGCACCCATGTTTATAGTAGCACAATTCATAATAACCAGATCTTGGAAACAACCTAAATGCCCATCCACTGAAGAATGGATAAAAAAAATGTGGTATTTTTATACAATGGAGTACTATTCAGCTATAAAGAATGATCACATTGAGATATTTATAAGTAAGTGGATGCAACTTGAGACCACACTCATAAGTGAAATAAACTCAAATGAGTAAATACCGTATTGTCTCCCTAGTGTAAGAAATGGTAAGAGTATATAAGATACAAAATCCACAATAAATACAGCGAAAGGGTAAGAATCTCCTCAAAGGGGGAAAAATAATATCTCAGGGAAAAGGAGGAGAAAGAAAAAGGAAAAGAAAAAATATCTAAATCTGTATAAACACACTTAGGATAGCTAAGATGATTGTGCTAGAAATTCTATAAATTCCTAGAACAAAACAGTTAACATTCATAGGATTGGAACAATTTTGCATGTTTATGTCTGGTGACCTAAGAAACTTGAAGATCACGATATAAAATATCAACCTTACTTCTGTTCCTACCACCTGTTTTGAAGGCCTATATCATCATTGTTTTGGGCTCTTTGCTATTGTTATTTATTTGTCTTTTTTATTTCTTATTTTTCTAGTAATCTGTTTTGTTTTTCCCTCTAATACAGAAAGTATAGATATACATAAAGAGGCTTATATATGCCTTTGGGCTCTTAGCTATTGTTATTTATTTGTCTTTTTTGTTTCTTGTTTTTCTAGTAATCTGTTTTGTTTTATTTTGTTTTGTTTTTCCCTCTAATACAGAAAAGATAGGTACACATGTAGAGGTTTACACATGCCTAGAACTTTTCCTAAACAGTTTATGAGAATCAATTATATTATATGTGATGAAATGAACAGCTACTTTGAAGAAAAACAGACATTATGGCATCCATTGCTGATTCCGCCATGCTGTGAAATCCAGTAATGCTTCTATTACTTGTTCAGAGTGGTTTTAATCTGTTTTGTATTGTTTAATTTCAACATACATGAAGGTATGGACAGCTATTTTGAAGAGAACAAGAGATTACGACAGCCATTGTTGATTTTCCTATTGTCTAATTTTGAAGGCCTGTAATGCCTTCATTACTCTGTTCTGATCAGTTTTAAACTATTTTGTTTTGTATGAATTCATTGTGTGTGAAGATATAGAGAACTATTTAGAAGAAAACAAAAGACATATGGTAGCCACTGTAGATCTCCGGTTGTCTTGCTTTGAAATCTGTGTCACTTACATTGTTTTCTTCTGATCTGCTTTGTTATTTTGTTATGTTTAGTTTTATCCTTTTTAAAATTAAAAAAAATTTTTTTTAAAGATTCACTTTCTCTAGTCCCATACTCAAAAATTCCACCGATGGATCTGACTGCCCAATCTTACGTTACATGCCCCACTATTGAACTCATCAACTATGGCCATAAATTCGAACATTCTGACTGGTCCAGACCATATCTAGTGCCTATCTGTGAGCCAATCAACATTAATGAAGGAGATCCTAAACCATTCACAACTTACACTCAAGACACATGATTAGAATAGAAGACACATTTCTCAGAGAAGACGTAGGAAGGTACCCTCTCGTGGGCAGGGGACAAAAACTAATTATTTCATTATTTTTAAAATCAGTGTTATTAGACAAGTAAACAACTTTCGAGCCAATCAATATGTCAAGACTCAGGTTAGAGGTGCACCTCACGGATAAAGTGTATGTCTACCATGCTTGAAGCCCTGGGCTCTGTTTTCAGCACCAAAACCAGAATAACTTCAAGGGCCAGCTTCTCCAAGAAGCCTTTCCTGACAACTACTGTCCACCATAAAACCCTGCCCTCGCCTGCCCATTACGTTTAGGTGAAATATACTTTCTACTTAGGTATATTTAATTTTTCACTTGAGTATGAACTATATCAAACTTCTAACAAATTGAGTACTTTAAATTTGTCTTTTCCACTCAATTATTCCCTGATGATAGAAACTGACTTTTCCTTGCTGATGTGATTATAACGATTGGTGTTAATTTACTATCACTCACAGGAAAGATATTTGCATTTTTAATGTGGAGTCTACCATGGGCAAAGTCTCAACCCACAGGACTGACTGTAATGCTAGGAATGTCAAACATTTACAAAAGTACATATTTGAAAGTTTAAATTTTAGGATCTAAATGTTAAGAAATTAGCCACAACCTCTACCACAGTAATATTATTTATCATAACCACCATCATGAGTTTTGGTCTGCTGAAAGATATTGCAGATATTGCAAGAGTAGGAGAGTGTAGCATTGTATCACAGTAAAGACCATGGACAGAACTTAGTTTGGTCAAGTTTTTCTACTTAGTTGTATGACTGAGGACAAATTATTACACAATTCTAAATATCCATGTTGGTCAGCTTTTTCCTTGCTGTGACAAAATACCTACGAAAGTCAATTTAAAGAACAAAGCATTTATTATTATTCAGTTTAAAGAACAAAGGGTTATTTCAGTTCATGGTCAGCTGGTTCCATCGTTTTTAGGTTTGTGGTGAGGCAGAAATACCCTAGCACAAGAGCATGGTGAAGGAAAACTTCTCATCTCATTGTATCAGGAAGCAAAGAAAAATAGAGCCAAAAGGAAAGGCCTCAGGACCAGACAGAGTTCCCAAAGTCCTACCCTCATGACTCCTTCAACTGGGTCTCACCTCTATTTCCATCACTTCCCCATAATGTCGTCAAATTATGACCTCCTCAGTGTATTAATCCCCAGTAGCTTTCACGTTCCAATTACTTCTCCAAAGCCCACCAGCAACCAAACCAGTGAGCCTGTCGGGGTGTTACAGTTTGTGTGTAGATGTCCCCCCAAAGCCTGGTACAGTCACAGGGGTGAGCTTTTCAAAGGTGGCTGAATCTACAGTTTGTGACTGATTCATGATTCTAATGCTGGGATTAAAGGTGTGAATGCTAAAGCCAATCTAGGGCAGGTAGCCTGCATGTAATATAAGTCACCGAAAGAAGCTTCGCCTCCCTCCCTCTCCTGTTGCTTTTGCTGTCTTCTGCTGCCGTCAACTGTTGCCCCTCTGTCATGTGCCATTGGCCTTGGAGCCAGCCAACTAAGGACTGAAACCTCTACAGAACGTGAGCTAAATAAACCTTTCCTCTTCTAACTTTGTGTGATGGATATTGTGTCTCAGCAACAAGAAAAGTAACTACGACAGGGAGAATATTGAATCCCAAGCAAAACAACTGTTTTTTTTTTTTAACTACAACAAAGCGTGTCCTTATATCAAGGAGATATTTTGAGGATTATATCAGATAAGGTATCTAAAAGCCTTTGTATGCCACAGTATAGAGTATACAATAAATGCTCAGTAAACAGTAATATTTTTTAAAATTCTAATACAATAAAGTATCCCATTTGCCCCCAAACTCTCATGGTCATCAAACCATATGACATGACTTTCAACTGAAAAATGTGGTATTTATATCTAAGTTGTATGTGAAACAAGCTATAAGATAACAGCAGTATTTTCAAGCATATTCCATATATATATATATATCCTGTAAAATCTCCTGCCAAGATATAAGATTGTGATGTCATAAAGATGATTAAATTCACTTGTTGAAGACTCCTCACAGTGTCCTCCCTTAGACATCTGACACTCCCCACCCCCTGGAGAGTAGCAAAGACCCACAATAGACACATGGACATGAAACTAATCTTTTCTGGGTTAAATTTCTGAGCATTTGAGATCATGTTTTTCTGCAGCATAACCTCAATGAACATGACTCATACAGGACTTTTACATTTTCTCCCCTAGGACCCAGTTAGACTGCCATTTCAGACGCCACCCTGCTTCACGTTCTAGACCTTCACTTTTCATATTCCTCACCAAAACAGTCACTTTATTGTTTCTGAGACAAAATACCCCACAAGTTAAAAAAGGAAAGGTTTATTTTAGCTCAGTTTATAGAGATTTCAGTTCCTAGTCAGCTGGTTCTAAGAAAGGGTGGCATGGTGGAGGGGCCTTGCTTGAGTCCACAAGCCTAATAGCTGGTGGCACCCACACCCAGGGTGGGCCTTCTCATTATCCACACTATGCTAAACCAATCAGTGGACCCATTCAGCCAATAACACCAATTTTGTCATAAAGGCAAATTGTCGTGGGTTTACAATTCCCACATTTATTCTTCAGAATATTTCTTTTGATGAATTATTAACTTTAATTTTATGAGTTTTGTTAATCAATGAGTACTTCACAGGAAAAAAATATCAAAAAATAAAGTATTGACTTTTTAATATTTATTGAGGGTTTATATAAAAGCATCACAATTTTCAATATTGACTGGCTGTTGGTGTATGAAGGCTAAAAAAACAACAGAAATAAATTCCTATATGAAATACAATGAAAATGCCAATAAAACTCTACAAAAAAAATCTTCACTTCAGTTACCACACCTGTGGCAGTCTTCACAAATGACAACAGCGTATTTCATACACATGCATGGCTCACACAGAGAGCAATGGCCTTTTTGTAGGACATACTTAACATCTCGCTGGTCTTGCTGTTTTCCCAGGAGGTTCTTATTTTATTATGCAATACACAGTTTTTAAAAATAAAGCCAGTCCAATCACTTCTAAAACAACTTTAAAAAACTTGAAATAAGCCACATGTTCACCAGTAGTATAGATTACAATATATTCATATAATGGAAATCTACACAGTTATGAAAAATACATAATACAACTACACATAGCAACATGAATTGCTTTCATAAACATAATATTGAAAGAAGCTAAACATTAAAATAAACATACATGTAAGTGCTGACCCAGACTTTATAGGACCTTAACCCAATGGAATTTTTTTAAGGAAAAAAAATTGCAAGAGAATGAATGCAGATTTAGGTATGAAACTAAATATCTACTTAGAATAAGAAAAATTTTAAATCTTAAGTTTTAGAGCTGAAAAACACAACAAACATCATAAAAGATCAATAAAGAACATTATCTCATTAACACCCTTTACCAATATTATGCTGTTTACTCTTCTCATATAATAATGATTTTGTAATGTTTTCTAGACAATAAAGAGATTTGACCAGGATTTTTTGAGTTGCAATTTCATTTTCACTAATGTTACCTTAAAAGAGTTTGATTTTGTAATGAATTCATCATTTAAAATGTTAGATATAATTTTATGATTATCAACAAATCTGGGGAAACCTCGTTCAAGTATCTTTCAGGTATAATCTAGAGTAATTTCCCACAAGTCAGCTCTTGGCTCCATTTCTTTCAAATCTTATTTCCCTCCCACTATCCACATTCCTCCAGTGTTAGGCACTAAAGGACATATTTACATCAATATAACCTATGTCACAATTCCCGCACTTTAGCACAGGGTACAGCAGAATTCCTGGAAGCCTCATTACACAGAGATGCATGCAGAGGCTTAACTATTTGAACATGGAAACACTGGGAGCCATGGAACTATATTTCACTGACCTCAAGAAAACATGCCCTTAACTCCATTACACTAACAGTCTAAGGCGTAGACAAATCACCAAATGCCAACAGCCATTCCAACACCACAGGACAAAAGGCAAAATGTGAAGGAGAGAAAGTTACAGCAGAAAGCACCACCACCTTAAATGCTTATGGTTAGAACATTTTCCTTACATAAAATTTCTAAAAACATAATGTTTAGAAATGATAACACATGATCCTATTTCCCCAGGCTGTATACACCCTACAGGGCCTCAAAAGAGGTCTATGCAAGTGAAGGTCCCTGGAGCTTAGGGTACATGGTTGTCATGGCAAATTCAAGTCTCATTAGAGGTAAAAGCATCACTTTGAGGAAGAAGAAAGGATAGAGATGGGACCATAGCACAAAGGAGGCATCTGAAGTTCTTGGCAAAGTTCTGTTTCTTAGCTTGGGTGGTGATTACCTATGTGTTTGTTTTGTGATAATTTGTTCACCTCTACATTTATGTTTTGTGCATTTTCCTATACTTGTGGTATGCTTTAAATTTTTAAAGGTTCAAAACTACCTATGAGAGGTGACAGGTATGTTAATTTGTTTGATTATAGTAGGCAGTCTATTAAAATATGCACAACAAAAAGAAAGTTTAAAAATTTTAAAGTTTTAAATTGCCTTTCTGAAAAATGAGGTGACTTCAAATTCTAAAGTGACTAATTAGCAATTCTTGGTGGTATACATATTTAACATTTTTGAGAGACAATGTATAGATATTATTTCTATGGAACAAGGTCAACCAAGTAGGTTATATTCCCAACTTACATCACTAATGACTCCAAAGAAATACTATACCATATATAGCATATACTATATAGCATATACTATATACTATATAGCATATACTATATAGCATATAGCATATACTATATAGCATATAGCATATACTATACCACCAGCCATGTTACTATTAGATACTTGAAATATAAATATTCCAAATTTAGTGGCACCAAGCATACTCCTAAATAACCAATGAATTAAAGTTAAAAAAGAAATTAGAAATACTTTGAGATGAATAAAAATGCATCCCAAAATTAAAGAATGTAACTAAAGCATACTCACTCAGATAGAAATTTAAAGTTGTAAATGCTTGTATCAAACAAGAAGACCTCAAATTAACAGATTAATGTTTAGACACTAGAAAAAGGAGAGAATACAAACTTAAAGCAAGCATGAGGATGAAAATTATAAGGATTAGGGTGAAAAATAATAAAACACAATAGAGGAACAATGAGGAGAACAAAGAAAACAAAATCTGTTCCTTGAAAAGATCAACAAAACTGGCAAAATGTTTAAACTAAGAAAAAAAGTCTCAAATTACTAAAATCAAAAAAAGAGGGAACATCACCACCAAACTTAAAGAAAAGGTATTCTAAAGCTTTAAAAAGGATGATAAAAAGTGGCAAATTGTATACCAAAGAAGTAGAAAACTCAGATAATTTTAGAATATTTCTAGAGAATTTTAATGAGTAAAGAAATGGTACTAGTGATGCAGAAGAGAAAAACTATCTATAAAGCAAAGCCTGAGACCAAAAAGCTTCACTGCTGAATTTTACCAAATATTTAAAGAAGAACTAACGTTAATTCTACACAAGAATTTACAAAAAAGTATGAGATTAAAACACTTCCTAATTTATTATATGAGGTTAGGTTAGCATTATACTGCACTAAAATCAAACCAATATATCGCATTTTATGACTGTGGATTCAAAAATCTCAACAAAATAATAGCAAATTCAATTCAACAACAGATAAAAATGGTTATATACTATGACCAAATGGGAATTATCCCAGGAATGAAAAGTTTGTTGTCTGAACAGCCAAAAGCCAATTAAGAAAGGTTTCACAAAAGTCCAATATATTTTATGATAGTTAAAAGAAAAAAATTTTTATCCTAGGAATTGAAGGGAATTTCCTCAAACCAATGGCATCTATGAAAAAGTCAAAGCTAACCTCATACTTGGTAGAAAAAAAAAAAAACATGTTTTCCCCTAAGATCAGGAACAAAACTAAATTATCTTTTCTCAACATTTTACTCAATATTATATTAGAGATTCGAGGCAGGACAATTAGGCAAGAAGAAGAAATTTAAAGGTATCCAGATTGAGTAGATGGAAGAAGTAAAATTATCTATAGAAAACCCTAATAAAGCAACAAAAAGAACTATTGGGATTAAAAACTGATTCCAGCAAGTAAAGTTTTTCAGGATTTTCTAGCAAAACAGAAGCACAATGAGCTCAGATTAATGTTTTTAAACAGTAATGTTGTCTACACAACTATTTATATATTATGTTGTAGTCAGGGGTTGTGCAGAGAACAATTAGGACATGGAGTTTATACTATTATTTTTATGATGGTCACCCAGAGTTAACACAAGAAAATGCAGGAAATCTATTCACAATACCAAAGACATAGAATATTTAGTCAAGGGCCTGAATCCCACAGCAAAGTCCCACATGAGTCCAGATGAAGACCCAGAGCTCATGACAATGCCCCCTACAAGTCCAACTGGAGGTCCAGAGCCCACAAGAAGGACTCATGCCAGTCTCTTTTACAGATCCATGCTGGGAAGGCCCAAAGGTCAGCTGTGGAAACTAGGAAGTCTATGCCAGCAGGATAAAGGAGCTGTGCTGATAGGCTGAGGATTCTATGCTGGAGCCAAGAAGTCACACTCACAACGAAGACCAGGGCTGTCCTGAAAAGCACCACAGCCATCCTCAGCGACATGGAGGCCCTGAGCTCCTCCGACGACAAGCACAGTCGAGTACATGCCAGGAAGCCAGTGTGAGGAGTTCATCCTGGAGACTAAGCGGCACACGTCTTCCCCTCCAGAGCCAGGAAGCAATGCTTGATGTGAGGACCAGAGCTTCTCCAGGAGAACCTAATGGCTCAAACAGCAACACGTAGGAGAACCCACAACACCTCAAAGTCTCAACGCTATAACACTTAACGCTCTTCCTTTTCCTTCTCCATGTCTCCATTTATGCTGGCAACTTTCCTCAGGTGAAACATCTACGCTCAGCAGCATGGAGATATAATCCAGCTGGCGTTAAGTTGACCACCAGTTTTTAATCCATAACAACTAGGAAGGGCAAGCAGCTTTATTCAGCTCATGAATTTAAATGTTTATTCAAAAACATCCTCAAGGAAGCACCCATAATAATGTTTGACCAAATATGGGACAAGTGGAAACAAAAAATTAATCCCTACAGCAAGTTGATACAAAAAATTAATCCTCATAGCAAGATTACAGGGTACAGGATCAATGTACAAAAACCAGTTGTATCCACAAAAAAGCTGGAAGAGAAGATTTTGAATTTTTTTCACCAAAATGTACTAATGAATTTTTGAGGAAATAGACATGTTCACCCTAATCTGAACTTAATGTACGTGCATACTGAAATATAACATGGTACACCGTAAGTACGCACAGTTTTGTGTCAATCAAATAATTACTAGGATTTCTATATACCTGCAATGAACAATTCAAAAATTGAATTAGCAAAACATATCTATTTAAAATTGCATCATTGTGGCCCTGAAGCAAAGCCAGCAGATAGCTGTAGCTGCTAGTTTCAAACAGGAGCCTAAAGAGAATTCTTTCTGTGGTCTGTTGGCCATTTCAGAACTTTGGAAATGGAATGGTCAATTCATCATAAAGAAATAGCAGGTGAGTATGGCGGACTTTAGGGGGCCTGCAGGGGAGAGACCCTGGCGCCTTGGGACCCGCACAGTGTGGTTGACTCGGGGTGCTGAGAGAACAAGGAACTCCTCCCCTCTCTGTGGGATGGCTGAGAGTGTGGCAGACTTTCAGAGGCCTGAAGGAGAGGGACCCTGGTGCATTGGCACCTGCCCAGTGCAGTTCACTAGGGGTGCCGGGAGAACAAGGAACTCCCCCACTCTCTGGGGGTGGCTGAAAGTGTGGCAGACATTCGGCAGCCTGAAGGAGAGAGACCCTGGTGCAACCTGCACAGTGCAGCTGACTCAGGGTGCCAGGAGAACAAGGAGCTCCTTCCCTCTCTGGGGGCAGCTGTGAGTGTGGCAGACTTTTGGCAGCCCGAAGGAGAGAGACCCTGACACGTCGGGACCTGCACCGTGCGGTTGACGTGGAGTGCCGCGAGAACAAGGAACTCTTCCCAACTCTGGGGGGTGACTGTGATCCTGCGTACTTGTGGGCTGAAAATCAGACATCTCATGTCGTCCTGTCCCCCATCCTGTGTCTCCCCTCCCCCTCCCCCCTGCCTAGCAAGTGGGAGCCAGTGAACTACACATCTTGTGAAAAGATTGGCTATGTTATTTAGTATGAGCTCTCCCTATGCAAAGATAAGGACAACGATTTGGAAGAAAACAAGAGACAATATGACAGATAGTGAAGATCTCTGGTTGTCTGGCTTTGAAATTTATGCTTTCTTATGTCCCATTCTATTCTGTTTTGTTGTGTTTAATTTTACTCCCTTTTAAAATAAAATTAAATTTAAAAAATAAAATAAAATTGCATCAAAATATATTAAATACTTAGGTTAGGTGTTAAATACAAGACTGATTTACTGGCCTTGAATTAATTATGTAGCCCAAACTGACCTCCAACTCACAGCAATCCTGTCTCAGCCTCCTGAGTGCTGGGATTACAGGTATGTACCACAATGCCTGGCTGTGACATTGTTAAGATTGTAATACACTCCAACCTCATCTATAGATTCAGTGCGATCCTTCTCTGAATCGAAGCTGACTCTTTTGTATAAATTAACAAGCTGATTCTGAAATTTATATAAAATCCAAAGGAATTTACAATACCCAAGATTATCCTGAAAAAAAAACTGCATGTTTGGATTTGGCAAAGTATTCTTACATATGAAGTCAAAAGTGTAAACAATAAAAAACCCAGATAAATTGGACTTCATTAGATTTTAAAACGTTTGTGCTTCAAAGGGCATCATAAGAAAGTGAAAAAGCAGTCCACAGAATAGAAGAAAATAATGGCAAATATATGTCTGTTAAAGATCTTATATCTAGAACACATGAAGAATTCCTATAATTTAATAATAGAAAGACAAATGGCATAATTTTTAAATGCATAAAGGATCTAAATGGACACTTCTCCAAAGATATTAAGTGACCAATAAACATCTGAAAGGATCCTCCACATCATTAGCCACTACAGAATGGCAAATCAAAATCATAAGATACCACTTTACAATCACTAGAACAGCTGGAATAGAAAAGTCATGTAACAGATGTAAGTAAGGTTGCAGAGAAATCAGACTCCTATACACTGCTTGTGGGAGCACAAAATGGTACAGTCACTTTGGAAGACAGTTTGAAGTTCCTTAAACAATTAAACAGAGTTGCTGTATGACTCACAAATCCTACCCAGGGTAGCTACCCAGGAGATATGAAAATTTATGTGTATATGGAAACTTATGTACAAACATCATTGTGGGAGACTATCAAGCTGTTCTTCTGAGAAATGAAGCCCCTTGCCTCCATCTTTCCCTGACCTTCACTTCAGCCCTATTCACTGAGATATGCAGGGCTGGCTATATTGAATCAGATGTTCTCTTAATTGAACGTGATCAAGTTCAGCCAAGAACCCAACTTGTCTCATTGTAGCACATGGGCAAAAATCTACCCTCCTACCCCTGCCTCATCTGCTTATGGCTGAAATGGGGGCTCAAGCAAGAGCCTGTAAGATTCTAGGGCTAACATGAGATAACATTTCAACTGAGGCCATGGAACTCAGAAAGAATTATGCTCTCCTAGCAGTAAAACATACACCAAACTATCCACACATTGCTAAGTGGAGAGTCTTTGTGCCTGGTACAAAATTGCTCTTTCTCCTTACAGCCAATGCCTGCAAAATTTCTTTTCCATAGCACTATGCCATGATACCTACCCAACTTCATGATTGATACCAATAAAAGACATGAGCTTTTGGACTCATGGCCCTTGGTTTCACAGAAAGCAGTGGGTCATCCCAGATCTCCTTAACTGTAGAATATTCTGTCTTTGTCTTTCTTTTGTATCTGTGTGTCATATTGCAAGGTGAGAGACCTGAACCTCCATCAGGGAACATCATAGTAGCATAGTTCATTATATAGCCAAAAGATGGAAATAACTCTAATACCCATCAGAGAAAAAAATGAATAAACAAAATGTGGATATACTCATATAATTGAATAATATTGGGTCATAAAAGGTAGTGAAGTAGTTATACATGCTATAACATGGATGGACCGTGAAAACATTATGCTAAATGAAGGAGGCCCTGTGTTATCTGATACCATTCATATGATGCATCAAGAATATGAAAATCCATACAGACAGAAAGTAGAGTTGTGGTTGCTTCGGTCTGAGGAGTGTAGAGGTGGTAGTAATGAAAATAAAAGATATGAAGTTTTATCTTTAGGTAATGAAGTCTACAAAATTAGAATAGTTACACACATGACAATGCTAAAAGCTATTGAGCTGGATACTTTAAATGAGTAAATCATATGGTATATGAATTATATCTCAGTAAAGCTATTTTTTAAAAAGTTAAAAGCCTATGATATTTTAAATACTCACTATAAAAACAGGCTATAATGTATCTCATTAGTTAACTTTGTATGTATTACATTTTGACATGATAATTCTTTAGATATGTTAAAATATATTATTAAAATTAATTTCATCTCTATTTTACATGGATACTGGAAAATTCAAAATTATACATGTAGCTCACTTTATATTTGCTAGTGATGCTGTAGAGATCTCCTACAAATGACTTAAACTCTCTGAACCTCAATTTCCTCATCTGTTATGAGGCAGTTATAATATGACTGACCTCACAGGACTGGGGCAAGGATTGAATGAGATAACAATTTTATCATATTTAATTTTAGCAAATGAATATTAGCCCTTATAAATGTTAACTCTGGTTATCAGGAAAATCCCTGGGTATTACTAAGTACGACAGTCACACAAAAAGCCCTGGATGAATCCTGGAATTTCTCTTACTATTGTAAAACTATTTTAGGAATGAAAGCGATCCTAGAAGCTACAACTAACAATCATCAGTTGTCATTTGCTAAATTGCTGTTTAGACAACAGCTTGGTTTTCACAAATTGAATCTGAGCACCCTTATTGTGGGATTGAGCTCCCTACTTTGTCACAGGCCCAAGTACTCTCTATCCCTTTGGTAAAGCCTCCCATTTGAGGCTGGACCTGATCCTAAACTGGTCCAGTTCCTCACTGATGTGATGACGCTGGGATCATGGCAGAGGACTCTCCACTGGTGAATGCAGAATTCAGTCCACATAGTGCCAGGTCAGTGCCTTCTGGATGAAATGAAACAAGAAGATCACAGCAAGGAGGAGTAATATGGGACATTCAGGTTCTATTATAAAGCGTAGCCCTTCGAGGTACTGATACAACTTGGAACACTCTTTAGTTTATGGCCACTGGAGCAAATACATCATTACTACAAGTTATAATACTTGTAATGGAGACAAGTGGACCATTCTTGTGGGCATTAAAGGTGACTGGTGCCTAGAAATCAGAAGTCCCTTAGAGTCTGGTCTAAGGTGTCCCAGATCCAGTTCAGCGGAAATCTGCCCTTTAGCTTTCTCTCCAGATGATCTTCATCCTTTTACTTTTCATATTTATTCGGCGAGTGGAGCTTAACAAAGCTCTATCATTTGAGTCCCAGAGCAACGCACGAAGGAGGTAACCTAGGATAATCATTCCCACTTTATTGTTGAGGAAACTGGACCTATAAGAAATTAAAAATTATAGAACTAAGCAAAGACCCAAAGAGTTTCCCAAAGCTGACTAAATATATGTTTTGTTTTATACCATATCCAAATACCACCTGTATTATTTATTATTTTTTAATGGTACCTATTATTTTTACTCACTTAACTCAATTGAGGTTGAAAGGAAATTTTATTTGAAAGCTTTCAGTTGAAAACCAGTATCGGAGCTGGGCATGGTGGCACCTGCACTCTGAGAAGCTGAAGCAGGATTGCAAGTTTGAGCCCAGCCTGAGCAACTCAGCAACCTTAGCACGACTTCTCAAAATTCAAAAAAATAAACAAAAGATTGAGGATGTTGCTCAGTGGAAACACCCTAAATTCAACCTGTGCACACACATGGAAAAGGAAGAGAGATAGAAAGAGACACATAGAGAAGCAGATAGAGGGAGAGAACACAGATATCACTTGCCATAAACCGAAGATTAATAAATGTAAATTACAAATGGTGGCCTGGATAGCTTTTAAAAATCCTAATGCCAAAAAAAATTTTAAATAAAAATTAAAAAAATTAAAAACCTAATGCCCAAGTCAGAACCCAGATCTGTTAAGTCAAAATGCCTCTGGAGAAAAAGGAACAAGGCGTAAGTAAATTCTTAAAGCTTTTCCCAGGAAACAGTAGTATACAGCGCAAAGATGAGGAGCCCTTTGAGAATCAGTAGCTAAAGGGCGATGGTGCTGATAAGAAAAGAAATAAACAAATGCTCAAGAGGTGTTAAAGACACACTAGCCCCAAACTAATATTTTCTCCTTGACAGCATCAGAACTGAAACTAACTTGTAAAAGGGAAACAGGTCCCCTGTGTGATTTATTCTTCATTAGTTGCTCTTTGCAGTTAAACATCACCTCCGTGGAATGTGCTCTTTAGAAAACACCAGAACCCAGGGCCCCAGGGGATTCAGCTCCCACTTCTGTGCCCTTTGTGCTCCAAGTGCCAGCTTCCCTGCCCAAGCCTCCAACAAACAAGCTGGAGAACTCCCAGTCACCTCTGTGTTCTCAGCAGACATCAAATGCCTGCCCTGACATCACACTTGTAGGCCCATCTTTCTATTTCAAAATGAATTTTCCCAGCAATTCACATTAGAAAACCTTAAGTCAAAACCACATCTGTCTCCTTTCATTTCCTCCCAAGAAGCCCCTTTTTTTACCCCAGAGCATCTGGCTCTGGAGAACCCTGGGGTCAGCTGGCAGCCACAGCGTTTGGATGTTAAGGGAAGTATCACCGGGGAAGGGAGAAACAGGTACCAGGGTGCAGAAAGCCACATGACTAACAGAGGCTTCTGCTCCCTGGTTTTTCTCTCTTCCCTCCCCTCTAAACACACACAAGTACACAGGCACCGCCTGCTGTGATAGAAGGGTGAACTGTCATCGAAAGCTGGCCTTTTGGGTGGGGACTCCAGGTCTCCAAGGCATGGCTTCCTCCTCTGGTCTGAGCGTCACCACCAGACCTGGCTGCTTGCCTGTATGGATAAGAGTTTGAAGATCTCCCCAAAGAGGGGGCTGTGAGAGCCATCAGATTGGATGCTACCCAGGGAGTTGAGCAAGACTCCGACTCCCTCACTTCCTGTATTCAAAAGCTACAGTGCTGACACAGGGCCTGCAGTCAGACAGCCACGCTAATTTACTGCCTCGTCAGCAGAGCCCTTCTTTCCTGTTTCCTGCAGAGCCTAAGGTCCAGCTTCAGAGTCACCTCTCTCCTCCATCCAGAAGCCACCAGGTCTGGGCCTTCGCTTTCACTGTGCTGCGGTCTAGAATTCCTTCTGCTCCTTGCCCAAAGCCTATCTCCCTCAAAGCCAGCTGCAAATGTTGCCTTTTCCATGAAGCCTAAGATGCTTTCCCTGAGTCAAAAAATAATGGTAACAGAAGCAAATTAAAATATCCTTAATAATAACAGTCAGCATCTATGTTCTGGGTGGGAACGGGACTAAGAGCTCATATGCAGGGTCTCAACCAAATCGTATACTAGACAGCATCTCATGTCCCTGTCGTTTTTTCAAATCCCTTACTTTTACTCTCAGTGCTTCAATTTCCTCAGACATCAGTAGGGATTAAAATCTTCTTTCCTCATAAAGTTCTCATGAGGACAAAGCAAGCTAATGTGTATAAATGTATAAAGCACATAACACAGTGCCCATCGGGTAGAATTTACTCAGTAAACATTGTCAATTTCTGTAACAACTTTAAAGGTCCGTCAGTGTCATTCCCATTTTTATAGGTGAGGAAATGAAGACAACTGAGAGTTTAAAGTGAGAACTTACTTCCTTCTCGTCTGAACTGGGCTTCATTTATAGTGCTCAATCCTTCTTGCCAATTATCTTCATCTACCTGCTGCCACCTGGCTAACTCCACTCCCCACTTTTCCTGAGATGGACACTGATGTCCAGGGAGCACTAATCGGTGTCTCCCAGGCACTTAACCCCTGCATTTTCTAACCTTACTGCCCCATCATCTGTCCATTATTGTTACTACGATATACCATAAACCCCAGAGCACTTCTCCTATCCTGCCTTGTAATAGTCACCTGAGCACGTGGCTAGACTGTGAACCCTTATGAGAAGGGAATACAGAAGTACATTAGGCAATTAATACAAATGTTATAGAAAGTGGATAAAAGAATGAATAAATAAATGCGCGTGTTTCAATATTTCCTTGGAGAAGATCCCTGGCTTCCTGATGAATTTGGTGTCTGCATTTGGCTCAAAACACATATATCCCTAGCACTTCAAAGAGGAGATAAGTACTCATTTATCATGTTTTTCCTGAGCCAAGGCAACATCAAGAGGAGTCATTTTTACTACGTTTCCTATTGTAAAATTCTGAGCTATCTGATAACTCGGTGAGCATTATGTCCTCTTTCCAGAGGTTCCATTCAGTTCGTACATGCAAATCCAACCCATGCACGTTTGTTTAGAGATTACAGTGTTGTGCTTCAAAGTGAATTTAGGTGCAGCATGCTCCCCAGCATTTCAATGTCTCCCGTGCTATCCAGAATCATGGACAAGGCACCCTTCCTCTCTACCTTTCCTGTCTGGCCCCTCAAGGTGCCAAAGTTTGTTAACTCTGTACATTTTGTGTAATCAGGACTCTTCAAGCTGTAGCCCCAGAAAGCTCCAGTGGATCAATGAGAGAATCTAAATAAAGGCATACTCAGTCTGAATACCCTAATTTTTTTAGTAGATACAGAGGAAATTGATGTCCAAGCATCTCAAGTCATAACTAAGGACTACTTTAGCACTAATTTAACCACCAGGGACCCTGAGTGTCCTAGCAGCTTTGAAAAGTGCCTATGTATGCACTGGGCAAAGTTTTCTATACCATATTAATCAGCAGAATATCCACTGGGTACCAATTTTGTTCCCAAAATTATTCTAAACACAGAAAGATATAAAAGGAGAAGAAAAGATAGGTTTCTTGACACAAAAAACCTTGCAATATTTTCATCAGATGTTTGAAAATAATGGAAGCTACCGAACAGGAACTATATGTCTGTGTCAAACGAGGCTGTCTGTAGGCAATGTGCTATACGTAGCATCCCATTCAATCTTCCTAGCAGGCCTTCACAGTGGTTCTGGAACAATAATACCCATTTTAACACCAGAAAACAGTCACAAGCTTGACTACACTGGTCAACACCACGCAAACAAATGGTGAAAGTGGTATTTAAACATCTGGGCTTTTGAAGATCACTATGTTTATTATGCCCGATATTCCACCTGAAAACCAAGCATCCGTTTCCTGTAAATGTAATACGTACTGAAGAAAGATGATCCCAATTCAGATCACCCGTGTTGGAAGAGAATATATTACTGTTTCCCATTTCCACTCCTACAAATGATAAAGTGGTGGTTTTTTCTATATGAATTATTCATTACAAGCCATCTCCATGTGGCATATGCTGACAGAAGTCAGATGGCCACACTTCATGAAGAGAATTTAAACCACTCAGTATGACTATGAGTACATCACTTCCAAGCCTAAGAGTTTACCCTGGTAATCTGTAAGATATGAAGGAGACAGCACGTGCCTGCATCCCAGCACTTAGGAGGCTGAGGTAGGTGGATCGCAAGATTCAGGCCAGCCTGCACTACGATGTAAGATGGAGGTAGGGGGGAAAAAGAGTCACCTAAGCCAACCTAAGAGTTTGCCCTCATTCAGAGAATAGCTCTTCATGGCTAACAGGGTTGACCAATGAAGACACTACCTACCTCTGAGAGATACTGAGCATTCTTCATCTAAATTCTTCATCATGCCACCACAAACGTGATGTAAAGAGACATTCTCCCAGTGGCCATGGGAATTGGTTTCATCAGTCCCCGCTTACCTGGAAGACCTGTACACATTATGTCACACAGAAAGAGAAAGTTAAATTGACTTGATTGTCAACTGGCTCTACTGGCTACTGACCTTTGAGATAATGTGGTAGTTACATTGCATCAGGTTTCTGGGGCATTCCAAGACAGATCTCATCACTAATCCTCACACTTTCACCAAGAATGGGAACCAGCTAAGGAAACACATGAGAGCAACCACAGGAATGTGCTGTCAGGGCCGAATGTTAAAGTCCTTCTTGCATTTCAGCTCTTCTGCTCTTTCATTGCCTCCTGGCAGGATGTTCTTGATTTCAGGGGCAACACCCAAAGCTCAGCCAGTTTAACTGCAGGTTTGACTTATTTCTTCATCAAGGGCCTCAAAATCACAGTTGTGTATGACACCCTCATTTCCTCATAGCTTAACCTCACATGCTTTTGTGCTACTGCTGAAGATATCTACATGTTTCTCACCCTTTCCTTCCTCCAGCCAGACTGACTTAGCACTCTAGCTGATTCCTATTGATTTCTGGACACGTACAATACAATTTCCAAGAGTGACAACTTTCCTTCCTGGAATCTTTATACAAAATGTGCTTAGAATATGACTTTGAAGGCACAGGATTATCTTAGTTCATAAGTAATATGTCTTGCTCTGTGGTTCATAAACTATGTGTGACGGGTCACCCCAGGGTTCTATGGTAAGCTTATCTATTTGGCTGCAGGGCAATGAGATAACTGAGCTTCTCCAAGGACACACAATATCTGCTGAACATCTCACAAACTCAGTGTTGCTTATGGTTTTAACATTAGATCAAGCTACATTCCTTTAAAAAAAAATGGCATATTTTGGGGAAACCACAAGAAAATCAGTGTAGAACAGGAAATAAAGGCAGCAGTATACCCTTGTATTCTGAAGTTTGAGGGATTATATGATACCTGGCATATTTTGGGGAAACCGCAAGAAAATCAGTGTAGAACGGGAAATAAAGGTGGCAGTATACATTTGGATTCCAAAGTTTGAAGGGTTGTGTGGTGCCTAACACACAACATCCCATTAACAAGTAACTTCGGTAATTTTAGAATGCAATAAAAGTATCAGTGTTTTTTTTTTTCCTTTCAAGGTGTGGATATCATTTTTAAATGAGCTACAAAAGGCTTTAAAAAATATAAAGACTTTTTAAGTTGTTTGGTCTTAGCTACTTAAAAATGGAACTGTTAGATATTTCCTTTGGTCTCCAGGTGCCATGAAAGGAATTTCCAAGGCACTAAGTGCTCCCTGAACTGAGACACATTGGAAACATCTGGTTTAATCAGTCATGTTTTGCTGTTCCCAAGAAACTCAGCTGTATCCAAGCTCATGACAATAGGCATGGGGGTCATGGCTTTCTCAGCTTAGTGACTTTTCCATCTTTGCATGCTAAGCATATCCACTACACAGGGTCTTTGCAAACATACACCTAGGCCAGCGCCTGCCTCACCCCCTCTTGGCATCTTTCTCTCTGTTCTATGTCTTTTAAGTCACACTGGCCTCCTTTCAGTTCCTCTAACACACCAGCATGAGATCTTCTTGCTTGTTCTTATCCTGGTTTTCCTTTAGAAAAATTTAGAAAATTTCCTCATCCAAATTACCATGTTCTCGAATAGGCCTCTTCTAACCTACCGGGGTGAGATCTTCCTCATAATTCCATCTGTTATTCTTGAAGATGCGGTGACCCATTCATTTCTTCATAGCATTGTGTCTTCTGCATATACAGGCATCCATCAGTATGCAAGAGGGACTGGTGTGAGGACTACCAAGGACATCAAGCTTCACATAGGCTCAAGTCTGTAATGTAAAGTGGCTTCATATTTGCATATAACCTACACACATCCTCCCTTATATTTCACCTCTATATAATCACCTCTAGATTACTTATAATACCGAATGCAATATAAATGTTACATAGCTGTTAAACCACATTGTTTAGAAAATAATGACAAGAAAAAAAGTTCTGTACATGTTCAGTACAGAGGCACATATTTGGTTTTTGAGTATACCTTATTTGAGGTTGGCTAAATGTGTAGAATCCATGGATATAAAGGGTGAACTGTGTATACTCAGCTCCTTGGAAACACACTCCAGGGCTGCTCTGCTCACAATTATATTCACAGACCTCACAGTGTGTGGTATGTAACTGTCACTCAATAAATAAATGTCAAGTAAACAGACAGCAATTTAAATCATGCAAAGGTATTTCACAGTGGTCCTCTCTAACCCAAGCATTTCAAAAGGCTTTTCTAGCAAACAGCCAAACCAATAAAAGTGCAGGACAACTGCATCTCTTGCTTTGGAGGCAGGAAATGAAGGGCAGTGGTTGAGACCAGGAATCCCAGCTCTGCCACCTCAATCCTGGCAGGCATCAACCAAGGTCCTCATCTATCTCAGCATCCTCTCCTTTGCCTCTGACTGTAAAAGTCTTGTTATATGGACATACTGCAAAGCTGTTATGTACTGTCTGGCAAGAAGCAAGCATTATAGGGAGAGTGAGCTATTTGGGTTTTTTTTGGGGGGGTTGTTTTGCTTTGTTTTGTTTTGTTTTTCATACTAGGGATCAAACTGAAAACCTCATGCTTGCCAGGCAGGGGCTTACGCCACTGAGCTAAATTTCCGGCCCTTAGAGAGTGAGCTATTATTAGGTCCATGTTCAAGTTTGCCCCACGAATGTCCACATTCCCAGGGAAAGTTTCTGCCTCAGAAACTGATGGCAAATGAGCCAAATGATCACTGATTTTAGAGTACAAGCGTACTGCAAACAGCAATACACGGGCAATTAATTCTCATATCTGTCAGTGTTCCTGACTTTGTACAGAGCTCTGATTACCCAACTGGATGCAGAGATGAAGAGTCTTAGCTGCGTTCTTACAATCTGTTGAGGCTTGGTCTGCTCTGTGGGCCCAAGCACACAACTGAGGGTGTTTGCCGAGTCCTCTCAACCTTCTCCTTCCTCCTTTTCATCCAGTGTTCTTCATGGCTTTGGTGTAAAAGTGAGCCCAGGACCCTATGTGGTCTTTCCAGAGATACCTGTGGAGACCTGAGGTCACTCACAGACACAAAGAGGAAACGCCATGCGATTCTCTCCTTTGAGGCAGGGGTGTAGTCAGGAAGTAGTCAGTCATCTGTTCATCCCAGGTTACTGTTCCTCCTTCCTGGGCCTTAGGACTGATGCCCCATTCTCACACCACCCTCCTCCCAGGAGCCATCTCCACCTCCTACTTCTCAAACACCCGAATCTTAGAAGACCATTTTCCCTTTGGTCCCGACAACAGCTTAGCAAAGGATAGTGCCTTTTCTGTTGATCTGAGTTGTCTTCACTTTATCAGCATATTATAGGGTTGCCTCGCATGAGTGATGGTGCTGAGGGACTCACGGGTGACAATGTTCAAGTAGCATGACTGAAAGGCGACTGTACTTTGCACTATTTATTGTTTGTTTGTTGCCCATGTTGGCCTGGAACTCTATCTTTCTGCCTCACGCTTCCCAGAAGCTGGGATTACAGGCATGTATCACCTCACCCCTGATTTCCTTTTCTTTTTTTTTTCACTAAAGAGATGAGTTAAAGTAAATCATCAAGAGCAAATAAAGATATAGATAGATAGATAGATAGATACAGTTTTCAAAACCAAAAGGTACATTTAAAATGACAGGACAGGAGAACTGGTATACATAATCTTTCAGAGCAGATTTTCAGATCAAGAAACAATAGAATCCTGGATAAATATAAATTCTCTATGAGCAGAGAAACAAATACAGCCTCAGTTGTGAGCTCCAGATTAACAGTCACAGCAGCAGCATGCAGATAGCAGGGTCCTCATTTTTGGTCAAACTACCTCTCACCTGGAAAACCATTGACTGTGTGGTGGTTTAACGATTCATCCACAAACACAGGGGTGGCCAGTTAGTAAGTCAATCACTATTGAGCGGAGTAGATGTGCCAAGGGGAGCCTCAGATAGTCCAGGAGAGACATTTCACCCACATACCTGCTCTCTCCAGCTTGCCTTCCCTTGCCTTGTTCTACCTGTCTCTACTCACAGGCAGACCAGGTCAACTGTTCCCACACCTTCCTCGCCAAAGCATTTCCAGAACACACCCATTTCCTTCCGGTTGCCCCAGCACACCCATTCCTTTCACTGGGATTAACAAAGGATTACAGAGAGGAAAAGACAAAGATTTTCATATGCAAATAGCAAGATCAGTGCCAAAGTGGAATGTCTGTCTTACCTTGCAGTCCATCCAGTTGTGCAGGCCAAAGGTGTCCACTGGGATGATGAAACGAAGCAGTGACTGCATCTGACAGCCTCTGCCTTCCTCTCATGGGCCAAGAAAGGAAGGACAACACCAAAGAAATGTGACCTGAGTCACCATGGAGGGGGAGGAGATTGCTGAAGACATCTCTGTCCCTTAAGCAATGGAGATGCTAGGAGTCTCGTTCAAAGCATTAAAGCAACAAATCTGTATCTGAAACACTTAAAAAATTGGACGAGCACGCTTATTTCAGGCAGTCTCTGGCCTCTAAATATGACAGACACTTTTCTTACACCACCATGAGAGTACACTTCAGCGGTGACTTGGAAATGTTACATGATTGAATTATTCACACCCAATTACAATGGAAGTATATGACCTCATTTATATAGCCAGATAGCTATGAATACGTAAAGAAGTTTCATGGAACTCTGAAGGAGTATCCAGCAAAATACTGTCAATGGCTACCTCCAGGAGCCTCTCAAATTAGGCCCTCAACTTCTTATTCAATGTGCATTTTTATTGTTTGATAATAGCGTGTATACATGTATTTCTGGTGCAATTTTCTAAACATTTTAATGTTTTAAGTGACTTCCCCTTTATTGGAAATGTGTTCTAGAAGTTCAAAGCAATGTGTGGGGCAAGGGATAGCATTTGTGGTCAAAAAATTCTTCAAGTAACTTTCGGTTTCAAGCAGAATGGCCTCTCTCTCACCGCTTAATCACAAAGCACACCAGCTGGCATCTCGGCATGTAGCTGAAGGTCAGCAGACCGTCCTCTCCCACAGGGTGAGCATCTTGGTTAGTTTTCTCTGGTTGCGGGGCAAAGTACCCCACATTCAAAATGAAGGAAAGGTTTATTTCTTACAGTTCTTGGAGGTTTTGGTTCATACTCAGTTGGCTCCAAGCGACAGGGTGGCATGGCGGCCACCATTCATGGCTAGCTGCAAAAAGCGAACCTGCAAGAGACATAAACAAACCTTCTTCCCGCCATTACATCGTATGCTGACTCCACCCCTGGGCGGCTATAACACTCACACCACCAATCCCAGCACTAAACAACGAGCCAATCACGAACGCTAGATTTGGGCATAATTGCATGAGGTTTGGGGACCACTGACATAAACCATGACAGTGAGCTTAGGGAGCTTTGGTTCAGTTTGCCTGGGTCACCTCTGAGTTGGGAGCTGGGACAAGTTGATAAACCCCATCTGAGAACATAAGTCAGTGGCGGACACTGCCAGGGCTGGCTGACCCTGTGGAGTGTCCAGAAACAAGTAAGGCATGGGGTGCATCTCCAGCAGTGGGACACAGGCATGCAGGGTGTCTCAAAGTATCAGCCATGGTACCCACAGAGAAATGCCTGTCCACGACACCACAGCCTTCATTGTCAGCATGCGCCGTCCTGGGTCCCACCCCAGATCTACTGGAGCTTAAGTCTCGAGAACTTGAATTTGACTATTGATGTGGTTTGACGCAGATAAAACTTGAGAACTGTATCCTCCACGACCAGACAGGACTCATCAAAATAGGCCCATGGAGCAGAGATAAGGTGGGGTCAAGCTCATCTTTCTCACGTTGGCTGCCTGGATGCCCACTTCCGTGAGCGGCTCAGCCACAGCCAGACAACTTCACCGTGCAAGGAATGCTAGGAGTGGACCGATTTCCCTCTGTCCACTCCCTGTCATTTTGATGTCCCGTCGTGAGCTACAAAAATCTTCCTGGCCAAATAAATAGTAAAAATAGCCTTTCTTAATTACTTACCGGGGTGCTATGCTAAGTCCATTGCATGAAATTGTAGTTACAGGATTAGATCAGATACTATTATTAACAACATTTTACAGCTGAGGCTCAGAATGGGGTTTGGACTTCAGCTCTCTGACTGCACAGTCCAACCTCCGGAACACTTTCTACTTGTCTGTCCTTGGAGGAAGTGAAAGGCTGGTGTATTCCCTACCTTTCATCGAGGACGGTCCCAGTCTGCAATCCTGAGAAGAGAGAAGCTAGGGGCTCGCCTCGCAGTTTCCATTGCGTAACTAATACACTATTTTCACTGGGGTTTTTTTGCAAATCATATATTTTTCTCAATTTTTGAAGATGCTTTGGTGAATACATGAATAAAATTCTTGTCTTTTTTGGGTCTTGTCTTACTATGAATTTATGTTTACTGATGGGGAGCACAAGGGCTTATCCCTAATGATGCAGTCACAGTGTATTTATTAGTAAAATTCTTTCACAATTCCATAGTCAGTTTCCTATTCAGGACTTTTTGGCGATTGCTTGGAGGAAATTACTGTATTTTTACTGCAAGACCATCCCTACCCCCAGTTGTTACATATTTCAGTATGAACGGTGTTAAACGTAACGACAGCAAAAAAAAAATCCAAGTATGGAAAGTGCCTCTCCCTGAGAAATCAACTGTGAAAAGTGCACTTGTGCACCACCACCACACACACACACACACACACACACACACACACACACACACACAAATACCCGCATACAACTAACATACAAGGCAGCCGGCTTTGTTCGCCTAACAAGGTATCTTCGATACAAACTTCGGTTTTACCTGAAGCCCATGAGACCCAATTTGCCCAGCTCGAGGTAACCTGAGTCTGAGGTCGCTAACCACTGGAGATCCCGGCCCGGCAGATAGGAACAGCTGGCGGGAGGAAGTGGGAAGGTTCGCCGCTCCCGCCAGGGTTTCCCGTTCTCCGCTAGCTGACACTGCGAGGAAAGTTAGCCCAGAAACCTGCAGCCTCTCGAAACCCAGCCGAGTGCAGGCTCTGCCGGCAGGAACTTCCCGGGCAGCCGGCTGGGGCTGGATCGCAGAAGGGGGCCAGCCGGCTGCGTTCCTGGGCGCAGCGCCCTCTGTCGGCGGCTCGGGGAAAGGCCACACTAGTTGCATGTACTTGGCGCGAGGGGATGCGTGTATGTATGCAGATGCTGCGGGTAAGGTGCGGATGCCACACCAGCCCTCACCCTTTGCAGGCTCTTAGCAGTTTTAAAATCCTCTGGAAGAGACGTCTTTATTCTGCTAACCCTGTGTATCCGTGCAGGGAGGATGTGCGTGCCAGTGAAATGAGGGTGCAGCTTGGGGTGCCCCAGAGGGACACCTTTGAGTGTGGCACAGGTGGTGTGCTTGCCAGTGGCTCTTTCACTTTCCACTGCCATCTGTCTGTGAACAAGTTCCTGTGAGCACGGGACGGCTCTGTGGTACCCACGTTGCTGTCATTTCCAGGCTGTGCCTGGATGAACGTGCAGGGGTCTGCTGTATGTGCAGTGTCTGAAATGCAAATGCTGATGGAATAATGTACGGACAAGGGCCCCGGACACGCTAGAGCTTCGGCCTGCCGTCTCATCCCCTGGACTTTGAGAGAACCACGCTTTAGCTTCTGGGGCCCTTAGCATACGGTTGCTCCATCCCAATCCGAATTCAGCTTCCTGCTTCATCCATGAACCCTAGGGAGGCTGCCTAGTGCTCGCTCAGCGCCTAGGTCATGATGTAAACCTAAAGAAGTAAGCATCTCCAACGTCCTTCCTTTTTCTCCACCCTAAAGTCATTTCCTTCTACCTGGGATTTTGATGTCTACTTTCCCTGAGATTATTGATACACACACAGAGAGAGGGGGTGGGGGCGAGGAACTTCTTGAAATTCCCCCAGAAGGTTTTGAGAATAGTTTTTCATGTTGCAACTTCCAACAAGTCATTTTCTAGTTTGGCTTTCCATCAGAAAGCTCAGTAGGAGTGGAGTATATAAGCTCCAGGAGCAGCAGCAAGAACAGAAGAACCAACAACGGTTCCAGGACCCTTGAACACGGCAGCCTCCACCAAGGCAAGGTAAGTGCCTGCCTGTCTGCTTTCTTCAGACAGGTAGGAGCGGGGTGCTTCATGTCCCTAAGAGTCCCTGGGGACTTACCTGCCGGAACACTAGTGAACACTAAGGGCTTTGGGGGCTGATGTATATAGTGTCAATTTTTAAAAACCAGTTAATAAGGATTGTAACAGAGTTGTATAAATTCAAGGCCTGCAGACAAATGCATGTCGCATAGAAAGGTTTGCTTTGTCTTCGTGAATGCATATATAACTGTGTGTCTCTAAGTATTTTCATCCATCAGTTCAAGGGTGGTATACGGTCAATGTAAATGGTGCTTGCCTTAGTACTGAAAACTTTCTAAAAGCTTCTTAACTTCTTAACATTATTAAATTCATACTTATTATACCTCCTCACTGACCATTTCAAACCATCCTTGCTCCCATATTTCTGATGGATTTTATACTCAGTTATCAACTAAACTGGATAGCTTGGGTCTCTGGTTCTTTTGGACTGATTAATTGTGGCGGAACATAGAAAGTGAGGAGCAGTGGTAATACTTAAAACTGCTGTCTGAAGGGTTCTAAAACCTGGGCAAAGAGGGGCAGGAATATTTTTACTATACTGATGTCTGATAATTGCCCAGATAAAACCATGTGCCCATCTGGGCAGTCACTTCAACAAAGGAGTCACTGCACCTTACCTGGTGGTTCACTTGTTTCAAATAAGGAATTTTAAAATTGTACACAGAACTTGGGTAACCTCTTAAAGTTCATTTTCCCGGGATCAGGAATGACTTTTATCCATTTGTTTTACTAACAATTTGGGGAAACTCTCTAGGCTAGACTTTGAAAATTGTAAAACAAGACAGACCCAAGCCCAAGCCACCATCAGAGACCTGAGAATAGCAGAACAGATGAACATTAAGCAACCACGTTTTTGCCACTGCAATCAGTTCTAAGGAACAGAGAGAGCGTGTGGTCAGAGGTCCTGACTTCATCTGGGCACCATGCTGGACATTTTGCATAAATTATTGCATTAGCTCCTCACCCCAACAAGGTGAACGTCTTACAGATTGAGAGTGTTTGGCTTAAAGAGGTCATCGTGACCACCCAAAGTCACACAATTCACAAGTGGTAGAACAAGTATGCCAACTCTTACGATCTGTGTGGCTCTTGAACTGGGGTACTTTACATGTGTTCAGTCATGCCATCTCTGACTATGCCTTATTTTTTAAAAATAATTCTCTTTTTTAATTCAGAGTAACAAACAAAATGGCACTTGAGAAAGAGATGCCCATTGAGTGTCATTGGCATACTATGTTAGTACCAGAGTTAGGAAGCATTAGCATACCACAGGGAGCAGGAATGCTTAACCCAGAATCCCTTTGTCCCTCATGCAAGGGTTTCAGGAGTTTAGAAAACCTATAAAATTGCATGAAAAAATTTTAATCTTTAAGACATTCTAACTTCCTGTGCCAAGGAGTGTAGGCTGAGAAAAACAGTTCCCAGTAGTAGCTGATCAGCCAGGGCAGTGAGGATGGCTACATGCTGCACCCCATTTTGTTTATCTGAATTTGACCTTCACCCAATGCCCTAAGAGATGCCGAAATCAGAGCTGTTTCTTAGGAGCATTGCCAGGGCTCCTTTGACCCTGAAGTGCAATTCACCTGCAATGCTCAGATCCACGTGAGGCCCAAAGAGGAAGTGCTTGGCACATGGCCCAAGGGAAAACCCTGGCATAACGAGAGTATAAAAGAATCAGCAGGAGATGCCAGGAACCTACACTGCTTCCTTTTGCAGAGCACTGACATCTGGGACTTACTGACCCATGTGAATTGCAGTACCTCTATGGGCATTTCCCCATAGCCTGGCGTACAGTTTGGCTATCCACTGTACCAACAATACAGAGAGATCCATTTTTCCCCTTTCTCTTCTTCTGGGGACAAGTGAATGTCACTAGTTGTCATCTGTGCTATGTCATGTCATTGTATTCGCCAGCAACACTTTGAGACGACAGAGCTCTTTTACTTATACACATTTTATAGATGAGGAGACTGAGGCTCAGAGTAACTTGGCCAACATCACACAGCTATGAGAGGTAGGACCAAAATTCAAGCCCATGTCTTCCTGACTCCAAACCTAAGATCATATCAACCAGTTCCCTCTGCCAAGGACTACTTTGCTATAATCATAACATGGGTTGAACTGAAAACCAGGTCCCTAACGCTCCATCTGAAGTGACAAGAGTACACTGAGCAGTACACAAGGTCTAATTTCTACTCTTGTGTCTGCTACTCATGAGGTTGTAGAGTAAGGGAATGAAGCACAGAGTAAGGTCCTCCTAAATTCAGCAGCAGTTTTGACAAAGCTCTGGTCCCTAACCAAGGGATTTGCCTGAAACAATTAAGTCTTGTTCTTTGTATGCTTTAGACCAGTGGTCTTGGAAATCAAGTTCCTGGGTTCTCCAAGATGGGTGGAATTGTTTCAGAAGGAAATTGGACAATAATCTTCTCGGCCTAATTTACAAGTGGGGTATAATTTTTACAATCTGAAGATTTCCAGAACCTCAGGATAATAATCAATACTGAGTTTTAATATAAGGTGGTGGCCACGTTAGCACAAAATTGTGCATGGCATTATTTCATGGTGAATATACCAGTATTTCATGGATTTCTCCCAAGAAACACCATGGATTCAGGAGTTCTGAAACAAGAGTGCAGTTTAGACCATCCGTTTCTCCAAGTGTGATCCCTGGAAGAGTAGCTTCGCCTGGAACCTTATGGGAAAGGCAGATTCTCAGGCCTTGCCCCAAGATGTATTGAATGCAGTCCTGGGTGTAAGACCCAGATGTCCATTTTAATAAATCTTCAGGTTATTCTGCTGTGAGCTCAAGTTTGAGAACTGCTGTGTCATGTTACATGAGAGGGAGTCGTTTTGGGGTTTGTGACAACTGCTGTCAAAACAAAAGAAACTAAGCCTCCGCAGGCTGTCACCAGAGCTTGAAAAGTCACCTCTATATTACTTTTTCTGTTACTAACCCACATCCTTTATATCCCTGAGCATCTCAACACACATCGCCGTATACTACTGTGATACAAGTATGTGGCTCATCTCCCCAGCTGGAGGGGAAGCAGCTAATACACTGACTTAATAAATATTTGTTGAGTGAGAATATTTGCTTCTAGAAAGCAAGATGTTGGTGAAACCCACTTTTCACTTTCAACTTCCCTAACTCAATACTCTTTAAATATTACATTAGCAGTATAGCAAATAAACAATGCCACAACACTGGTCAAGAAAAGTCATTTTCTTTTTGTAATCTTATGTTTCTCATCTTAAAAAATAAGAGGATTGTATCAGACTGCTAGACCTGTCTCTTCCAGCCCCAGTTGCCCAAGTTCTCTATTTGGAGTCACTGTTAGCCCGAGACTGGACTGGGGCGTCTGTGATTGACATGCTATTATCCTAACATTGTGAAGAAAGGGGAAAGTCAAGATTAAAAATGTAGACAGGATATGAACGTTTCCCAAAGCTACCTGAGTAAGCATTGACATTATTTCCTGCCTTCATTTTTCCTGCCTTTTCTTTCTCTTTTGCTCTTCTCTTTCTCCTGTTTTTCCTGCTCCTCGTAGATGTGTCACCGGCAGTTGATCTCCTGGCTCTCCCTGGTGTTGCTGGCATCTCCCCTGCTGGCCATGTGGGAACTGAAGAAAGACGGTAACCAGCCTGTCCTCACTCCCTAGCCAGGGCCTGCGTTCTAAACCAGAGCCCGCAGGCAACGCAGCTGGGAAATCAGACTAGAGCGGGCAGTCCTGCCTTGGGCTCTGGAACAGTGCAGGGCCACGTTTCTTTCATTTCCTTTCAGGGCATCCAGATCATTTGGTTTTCATTCTGGATGCCACAAAAGGAGTTTCGTGTGGGAAAAGACACTGTCTTTGCCAGGTGTTTCACACAATCCGAATCCCGCAGTTTTTTAAAAAGCATTAGGCCTGTGTTCTGTCATCTCCCACCTCACCACATCGTGGAGCGCCCTCAGCTGGCACTCCGATGACTTGCACTCGCTGAGAGAGTGCAGGACTGAGACTCACACAGCTTAGGTTCAAGTCCTGGTTCTGCCAGTTACTGATTCTGTAAACTTGAGCTGGGTCGCTGTGGAGCCTCCATTTCCTCGACTATCAACTGGGTACAAAAAGTAACACCTGCTGCATGAGTTATTAGGTGTGTTAATGAATATAAAAGACAATGCATTAGATGATAAAGTGAAAGTAAAAGTTAGCTAGCACTATTTGGGTTGCTTAAGAAAGATACTGTCTATGCACTTGTATTATCCCAATGATAAATTAGAATTGTTTGTAGCTTCCTAGAACAGGTCCTAGTAGAATAAGGAGCTTCCTCTATTTTGCTAGTATTTCACATGGCCCTTGTGTATTTAACTCCTTAGTTACTTCAGATTTGGTAAACCACAGAAATTCCAGATTGTCACTGTGAGAAACACAGCAGGCTTGTGATGTGGGAAACCAGCTTCTTGGTCTCAGCCAACTGCTGGCTTCCGGGGGCTCCTCACCAGCGTTCCTCTAGCAGTCATTTTCTCTGCTTTTGGGCCAAGTGCTTCTAGGGCTTCTGAGTCTCAGCTGTGACAGGAAATAACTGTCACGATATGCTCTTCAGTTGCCCAGGCAAAATGCAGAACTAGAGAGAGCCAAAAGTTCTGTATGGTCTTGTGTACAGCTAACCATTTCCAAAGAGTTGGGCCCCGAGCACTTGTGACTCTTAGCTCTGTTACTCACTCAGGAGTTACAAATCCCACTAACATACGTGAGAACTTTACATTTCACAGTGCTTTACCACAGGGTGCCAAGTCTAGTAACAAGAGCCATCTGCTTGGAGAGCATTTAAGGGCACTATGCAAAATGCGGGGGAATTAGCTTCTATAATCCACGTGACAACTTGCTAAAGCAAGTACTAATGTTTTTCTCATTTTAAAGATGATGGCATCCAAGCTTAAAGTAGTTGAATGATTCCTGCACAAAGCTATATAAGCCAGTGTAAGGCCGCGAGCTGGTTCTAATCCAGACTTGTGTCCCTCCCAAATCCAGGCTTTTTTCTTCACTGAAGAGGCTGTCAAATTTGAGAAGTCATCAAAATCATCTGGTGGGGTGGGGTGGAAGTTTAAAAATCACATTACTGGGCCCATCTAAAAAGTTTCTGATTCGGCAATTGAAAATTTGCATTTTTAACAAGTTCTCTTGGAGATACCACTGCTGCTGGTTGGGTGACCAAGCTTTGAGAGTCACTGCCTTAAACTATTCTACTCAGTTAGTAATTGATGCATGGATTTAAAAAAAAAGAGTGACGTTTTGATGTGACACAGTCTTTGTAATGCTGTACCAAGCCATTTCTCAAGTGTCAGTTTAGATAACTGGTATTAGAAATACACTGAAAACCCTAAGAAACAAGAAGGGCTGAGGTATAGCTCTGATCTCACAGAAATAGTGTGACCTAGGTTAACCCCTTGGCTTGGTGTGACCTAGGTTAACCCCTTGGCTTTAATACACTCCTCTATAAAATGACAAGACTAAGATCTACCTGACTGCTTCATAAAAATATAAGATAGATTTTTTAAAAAATAGAGATAGTGAAATGCTCCATTTCTGAGTTTTATCACAAGGAACTAAATTCTTAAATCCCTGTGGAAAATTTTAAGAGTTTTTCAGCGCAGTTGGCTGACTCTTTGGTCTATGAATAACAATAACACCGAACAGAGTTCAGCGTTTTGCAGGCTCTGTGCTGACTGCTTTACATGCTTCTTTCATTTATTCCTCACACCAAGCCTAAAACGTACATACGATTGTTATTACAGTTTTTATTATCATTTGGCAGATGAGGAAACTGAGGCCCGTGGTAGTTAAATACCTTGCTCTAGATGCCCCCTGCCGGTGAGCCAGGACAGGATTTCAATTCTAATCAGTGTTTTTGGGTCCCCAGTGTTTCAAACCACTCACTGCTCAATACTGTATCCTACCTTATTCCCTATGAAACTGAAATTGTATTGTAATTTATCTCCATCAGACTTTTGGAAAAGAATGTTGTGCAGCTTACATTTTTTTGACACATCAAGGTCTTTCCTCCATATATTCACTAATTAGAAGTTAATTATCAAAGGCAGCCTGCCAGTTAAGGTGTTGGTGACATCTATAAAACTCTCAATTGCTTCTCTGTTCTATGATCTTGAGCCCAAGCAGAAGCCAGTGTTATAAAATCCTCCCAGGAAGCATTTGCCAAATACTTATGAGCAAGTTTGTGCTCAGGAAGGGTGGATGACCAGAGAGTGAATAAAACACACTCCAAAAGTTCACTTAGCTTATAGCCTGATCTCTACTCCCCGTGCTCCCCAGTTTACGTTGTAGAGTTGGATTGGCACGCAGATGCTCCTGGAGAGACAGTGGTTCTTACCTGCAACACTGCCGAGGAAGATGGCATCACATGGACCTCAGACCAGAGAGGTGATGTCTTAGGCTCTGGTAAAACCCTGACCATCCAAGTCAAAGAGTTTGGAGATGCTGGAGGATACACCTGTCACAAAGGCGGTGAGGTTCTGAGCCGGTCACTCCTGCTACTTCACAAAAAGGAGGATGAAATTTGGTCCACTGATATTTTAAAGGGACAGAAAGGTAATTTTATTACCGTGGATAGTGAAATGTTTATCTCCCTGCCCTCAAAACAACACAAAAGTTAAAAATTGAAACGGGAAGGCATGGTTAATGCATGAACAGCTAGTCTCTTACTGTAACTAACCTAGAACCTCCATATTTCTTTGCTTTCTGAAAATTTTGGGTTATCAGTCATCACAATAATACACTGAGAGAAACTGTTAGTCTGAATGCTTGTTCTGGGGTTTCGTTCAAGTAATGGAGATACTATTGGGTGTCTAGTGAAAGTTAGGCAATATGTGTGGTACATAACTCATTGCTGGAATGATGACCTTGAAAAAAACTTAACACTAACGTGTTGAGTGCGTAGAGTAGTACGCTCTACAGAAGCAGCGCCCAATTAGGGCACTCCCAGTTAAACACATGTGAGAATGTCACCTTGGGACTATTTGATGCCCAGTGATTAATCACTATCATAAATCTTTCTGGAAGAAAACCCTTAAATATTAGATTTTTTTCTTTTCAAATTCTAGCATCCAAAAGCAAGACCTTTGTGAAATGTGAAGCAAAGAGTTATTCTGGACACTTCACCTGCTGGTGGCTGACAGCAATCAGTACTAATGTGACATTCAAGGTCAAGGCCAGCAGAGGGTAAGCACAGCCACTCTGGTTTCCCAGGGTTTTGAGGCAATTATTTCATTATGGAAATAAGAGCAAAGTATCACTGATTCATCAGTTTATGGTAAGAAGAACAACCAAGTTAATCGCATATTTTTTCAACTGCCCCATTGGCTAAACTGAAGAAAGAATGTGGCTGTTGAAGCCAATCAACAAACACATGTGTTGGAGCAGGGCATTAGAGATTCCTGACAACAGTCTCTGCTGCGCTTGAACCTGCTCATCCAAATTGCCTGACAAGGCTTTGCTAACGCTGATAGCTCCACAGGAAAAAGTAAAAAGGAGAAATCAAAGCTCCAAATGATTTGTGGAAATGTACCTGGAGTCAAAAATAGAAACAAGAGCTCAGGGCATAGATCCTGGAAGCACTGAAACAAATTCCAAAACTCTGAAGCCTCCTGAAATTTTCCCAGGGCCACTCCAACTCCTTTTTCTTCTGTGGATACAACATGTCTGATGACCATTTTTAGTCCCACACACTTAAAACTTTCCCTAAGAAACCAACTCCCACAGATACAGAGCTCACGTGTTAGCCCTGTATGTAACTGAATTTAATCATCATCTAAGCTCCTGGAAGTGCGGGACAGTGAAGCAAACCCCCGGTGATCATCTGGCTTTGCTACCATCTGAATAAGTAGATTAAACATTGGGATCTCACTTTCCCACTTTTAAAATGAAATCACTTATTAGGGAAATTCTCACACCAGTGCTTTAACACATAGCTTCATGTCTGAGGTACACTGTAACATTTCATGCAATTGGCAAAAGAACGGTTAAATAAAATAGAGTGTGTGATATGCTCACGCAATGGGCATTCTTTAAAATGAGTAACCTAATCTGTATTTTCTGTCATGGAGAGTTTACCACAATATTTTCAGAGGGGGAAAACATGGTCACAAAATCATATGTATGTAATCTGATCCTATTTTATTAAAAAGCCTATTGACATATAGATAATATATGCATTGCGCATATACAAGAAGATACATGGTTATCTGGACTAGTCACTGAAGTAAGTCTGGAAGGACCCGCGTTCTGTAGATGGCTTGTTAGGGAAGCTATTCTGCCTAGCGAATGAGGTTAGGGTTTGAAGGGGGGATGGAGCTATGTAATGTAGCCTTCAAATGCATCTTTAACATTTTAATTTTTATACTTGGTGTACTTGTATTGATTTTGTTATTAGCATAAGAAAAAATAACTTAAAATTTAAGAAGGGATGTAATCAGACACTCTGGATCTAAAAACACATTTCCAGATTCACTTAGGGCAAGGTATGTAAGTGTAGGTTTCTAGCTCTTGAAGGCTGTTGCCCATCCCCAGGAGAGAGATCAGCCCAGCTGGACAAACTGGGTTCTCAGAAAGGCAGCTGAGGCCTTACCTTGGCTATGGTCACTGGGAACTTGTCACCACACACAAGCTAATTTCTGTCTGTCTTCAGCTCCTCAGACCCCTCTGGAGTGACTTGCGGAGCAGCAACTCTCTCTGCAGAGAAGGTCCCTGAGGACAACAGGAAGTATGACAAGTACTCCGTGGAGTGTCAGGAGGACAGCGCCTGCCCCGCCGCCGAGGAGAGCCTCCCCATTGAGGTGGTGGTTGATGCCATTCACAGGTTCAAGTATGAAAACTACACCAGCAGCTTCTACATCAGAGACATCAGTGAGTTTGGAACAGTTCTATGCACCTCAGGGAGAAGGAGGGACGCTGTTTGTTACAGGTTGACAGTGCCCCAAGTGCTGGATAAGAAAGGGCTTTACGTGTATCTCCTTTGATTCTGCACCCCCCACCCAAAAATGTACAAGGGGTGTGCTATTATTGCATTCATTATAAAGAGGAGATTGAATCTTAGCAATGGTAGGCTGTTTGTCCCAGATCTCAGAGCTCCCAGCTGGCAATTGAGATCCATAACTGCCCCACTAGAGCGAGGGCACTCTTTGCTACACTTCTGTATCCTTTAGATGACACAAGAGTGCTTCGGTCATATTAATAGGGAACCAGAGCTTCCCTATTAATAGCAATCATCTTTCTCTAGCATCCAAGTCATAGACAGTATAATAATAATAATTATATATGTG
Source organism: Dolichotis patagonum (assembly GCA_004027295.1). Taxonomy (NCBI): domain Eukaryota; kingdom Metazoa; phylum Chordata; class Mammalia; order Rodentia; family Caviidae; genus Dolichotis; species Dolichotis patagonum. The sequence goes on from PVJX010002771.1 coordinate 61,579, forward strand.
TGTGTATTCAAAGAGTGATTTATATAAATTCCTCCAAAATTGACACCCATCTTTTAGTTGGTAAATACAAATTTCATCATTCATCATTTTCTTTACCATTTATGTATTGAACAAGCATCGCGATAATGTGTGATAGGGTTGGGATCACAGAACTTGCTCTAGAATTTGAGAAAAGTTTGTACATGACAGATGACGGAGGGTGGGCTGTGGGTCACAGGGTGACCAGGGAAGCCCTCTCAGAGAAGATGGCATTCAGCTGAGACCTAATGGAAAGATGTCAGTTGTATTAAGAACAGGGGGGAAAATATCTGCCAAGCACCTGCTAGGAGCCATGGTCTTTGAAACAACTCTGACTGCCAGAGCTTATGCACAGTCCATGGAAAATCTCCTCTCCCTTGAAGTAGCAGAAAATTCCCTCCTTGGGCTGGGGATTTAGCTTGTGGCCTAAACACCTGCCTTATAAGTACAAGGTCATGAGTTTGATCCTTGGTACCAGAAAAAGAGAAAGAAGAAAGAAAGAAAGAAAGAAAGAAAGAAAGAAAGAAAGAAAGAAAGAAAATTCCCTCATTGAGGATGAAGGTTTCCTGCTATTCATTGCTGTATCTTCCAACCCAAGTCCAGTGATGGCATTTAATGAGTGCTTGGTAATTATTTGTGGGAAAAAAATGAATGAGCAGAGTGGCAGTCAACTCTGCTACAAGACAAGTTAGTGCCAGCATCTATGAAAAGACAGAAGGAAGCAGGAAGTGGAAACTCTCTCATTACACCCCTGGTGAGCGACTTGGCTCAGCTCAGTTGTATGTCAAGTGTGGGGAAGCTGGTCCTTCTCCACACTTGTCCCTATGAGCTCTCTTCTGCACACCTCGCAGAGGTGGTGACACCACCACGGCCCATATGATGGTACACTGATAACAAGGATCCTGAGCTTCTCTTGGGTTCCAAAGCAAAGGCTGTGGCCATTGAAGATGACCTCCTCCCATGAGCATCAGCAATGGAGGGGTCTCCCAAGGGCTGGTCACGTGCTTGCAGAAGCTGAGGAACTGCCACATTAATCGCAGATGGTCACAGAGGAAAAGGGGTTAGAGGTCAAAACTGCCTAATTCCAAAGCCCCACTCAGAAAATAAATGGTGTTTGTCCACTTCCACAGTCAAACCAGACCCACCGAAGAACCTGCAGCTGAAGCCATCAGTGAATTCTCAGCAGGTAGAGGTCAGCTGGGAGTATCCTGACACCTGGAGCACTCCACACTCCTACTTCTCCCTGACATTCTTAGTTCAGGTCCATGGCAAGAACAAGAACAGGAGAGAAAAGGTAAGGTGTGACCCAGGTGCCATATATGCTAGGGTGGAATGAACAGTGGTAATAACTGTTACGTGTTATCATTCACTGGAACTGTGCTAAGGCTTTTCCACATGTATCTCATTTAATCCACACAATTAACCTGATGATGCCAGCTAGTGTTATTATCACCGCTTGACAAGTGAAGTTTAGAAAGATCGTGACCTACCTAAGGTCATCCAGCTAGGAAGTGACAGACCTAGGACACAGATTTAGTCTTCCAGACACAAAAGCCACAAACCTACCCACCTACCTGGCTTCATTCTGGCCAATCACTAATCACTGTGCCAAAATTAGCCCTAATTAAGAGATTTAGGCTGCAGGAACCCAAAATGATTGTTTCAACTGGCCAAATATAATGAGTGGGGGGTCATTATCTCACCCAACATGGCTATTCCAAACACTGTGAAATTACTGAACCAGAGACTAAAGCAATAGCTTTTCAATCTTCACACTTTAGCATCATAACCCTTTTGCCTCTTGCAAAGTTCCAGAGACACTTTTACAAAGTTCCAGCCTTGTTAAACCCCACTTTTAAATTCAGGAGAAAAGGCTTCCTTCAGCATAGCAGTTAGCATGTGTCAGAGACTCAGACTTAATCATTCCCTGAAAAAAGAGGAAGGGGGGAGACAGGCCTGTTCTGGAATAGATTTGCCTACATATTACCTAAAATCTTAGCAGTACCTTCCTACTTAAGAAATATGTATCATTAGTGAGTGACAGTGGGTACTTCTTAGGTACTAAAGTCTGGCTCAGAGTTTTTACATGATTATTATCTTTAACTTCTGCAATTCGAGGAAATAAGCATTGTTGTTGCTATTGATAAATGAAAAAAGATACAGAGAGCCTAAGATAGTGACCTGAAGTTCCAAAGCTATTAAGTAGCAGCGGCAGAAATTGAAGGATTTGTGTGCTGAAAGGGTCACCTTAAGGTGTCTGTAAATACCCCGGGAACAGCGAGAGAAAGGCAAAAGGTTATGACGCTAAGTCTGCCTAATGCTGGGGTGACAGGGCACCTGTGCAGAAAGATAAAAGCGGTACCAAACCATTTTTCTTTCAATGGTTGCAAAGCAGCAGTCACATCTGTGTTTTGTGCACCTGCCAGCAGGTGGCGCAAGTTCCGCTCAGCCGCCTGTGACTCACTAGGGCAGTGTGCTGAGACCCGTGGTGTGTGTCAGGAAGGTCATGTCTGCAGAATTAGGCCAGGCCTGCCCCATGACTGCATGGGCAGTGGGCCTTACGGATTTCCCTCCTCTTTGCAGAAATATGAACTCTTCACTGACAAGACCTCAGCCACAGTATCATGCCACAAGAATTCAAAGGTGGAGGTGCGAGCCCGGGACCGTTACTACAGCTCATCTTGGAGTGAATGGGCCTCTGTGTCCTGCAGTCAGGTGAGCAGGCCTGCACAGCACTGCACACTCAGCGTCCTGGGTGTAGGCCTGATGACTGGGTGGGAGCTGTTGGACAATGGAAAGGAAGAGAGGAGTGCCATTAACAGATAATGTGACCATGTGACCATTAACAGATAATGATTTGATGCTTCTGTTATGTCAGGCACTGTGCTGGGCCCTGGGAGAGTGCAATAAAGAAAACAAGCATAGGTCCTGCCCTCATAAAAGGGAAGACAAAGAAAGGAAAGTAGGAGTCAAAGCAAGGAGGAACTTCGAAGCTTCCAGACATTAAACCTTATCCAGGGGACCCAGGGAAGCCAGCAAAGTGTTTTAAACGAGGAAGTAACTTAATCAGACATTGCTTTAAGCAAAACCCTTAAGAAAGCTTCCAGCAAACATGGTAGCACCAAATTTTAGACAAAATAAGGTAATGTTAGTCTTTCTCATAGGGCTCCCCCAAGCCCCATGGCCTGGGGCAATGGATGGTAAGAAATAAGAAGGGTTTGACACATTTCTGATCTACATGAAATTCCAACATTCTTTTTCAGGTTTCAGTCCCAAGTTGAAACTTCAGAGGAAAATGGAAGAGATTAGTCAGAAGATCTTAAAGGCATGTTAGAAGAGACTCACCAAGACATTTTATGGATTTGCTTTTTAAAATTTTTAGGATATTTGCTGTATTTTTATATTTAGAGGCTAAATGCACACTGACATAAGGAACTAATTTATTTATAGTTTTTTTCAAGACACTCATTGCCACTGGACTTAATGCTATTTAAATATTTAAGTAATTTATGTATTTATTAATTTATTGCTGTTATTTAACTCATATGTGCCAAGATGTATTGTTTCATACTTTCATGACCTGATCTATACAGATGAGGCCCTTTGATGCCAAATGTGAATTGAAGTGTTATTTATATCGACAACTTTTTAAGCCAAGTGTCAGGTACATTGGTTTTATGACAACTAGAAAGAACATAGTGTTCTGATGCCAGCAGTATTATGTATTGGTGATGAATGAGAAGGCAAGAGATATTTAAGTAGAGACATGGATGCATGGAGCTATGTGAGAGAGCCTGAAAAAGTCAATAATCGTTCCAATGAAGCCTTCTTGAAGTGGTATTGATAAGCAATTTGTAGCCACCTGCACTTCCAAGCAAGTTTAGCCCTTAATTGCCTGAACTTTAAATGGGTGAATGGACCATTGAAACAGAATCTCAGCTCCCAGCTCCCTGGGAGTCCCCACCCCCACCTCTCTCCAAGACATAGGAAGGGTAGCACATCAATATCATAGGTATCTGGTAGATAAAAAGCTCTTAGGATTCAAGAGGGAAAACAGTACAGTTCTGGCAAAGGACATAAAATTGTCAGAATTGCAGGTGGCTTCTTAATAGTCACACATAAAAGCTGACAGATGCAGAGAAAACACTCTAAAATCACTTCTCCATCAGCATGAGTGAATCTGACATGTGGCTAGGACCAAGAAGTATCACTCTAGGTAGGTACTACTTTTAAGCAATGAATGTACTTTCCATAAAATGATCGTGTTTGTTTTCTGTATATTTATTTATTTATTTGTGCATTCTGAGGCCAAACTAATAGAAACTCTACTTTGCAATCATATTTTGAGCTTTTTCAACTGACTCTGTTTCCAAGTCTCCTAGGGTGCATTTTCCACTGTCGTTTAAGAATTGCCCTCCTGAAAGAGATTTCATTTCCAATTTTGCAGAACTGCTCTTTCCTTTTTTAGTATTTCCAAAGTCAGTATCTTGCTGAGCTCACAGAATGTCCCTGCAGGCTGACCAGCAGGGACTCTGCAAGGGCACCAAACTGCACATTGCCCTCTTCAGAGGTTGGATGCTCTTGCTTCTTCCTCCTTCTGTGGTGGGACTGACTCTATGCTTCCTCCGACATTGCGAAGTACAACTAACCTGGCAGAGCCATGGACAGCCCATCTCCCAGGTCCAGTTCCAGTATTTATTGAGGGCTCACCTTGCATCTGGTCATGTGCTTTTTCTTGGAGTTGAGAAGTCCCAATCAACTGTGTATTGCCTCTCCCAAACAGTGCGCCTTCCTGGCACTTCTTATAAAAACAGCTTGTAAAACAACTGAGAAGCTGACCTCAGTACCGCTCAGTTCTGAAATGTCCAGTACACAGGATGCCCTGGGATGGAAATGAAACACTAGGACCTGAAGTCATCCAGAAAGACTCAGTGGTAAAGAAAAGCTGTTACCTTTGGACTCAGATGCGCGACCCCTGTCAGTTTCCTGTTGATGCCTTCAATGGAAAAAAGCAAGTGATGGAATCAGAAATAATAGAGACCTATCCTAAAAATCCAAATGTGCACATCTGGACTGGGTAATTAAAAGGCGTTGTTCGCATTCCTGATTTTAAGACCCCATACGGCCCTTATTCCATTCTGCTCCTGACTTGGAGGGGTGGTGGGAAGTTTTTGTCCTCTCGCTCCACTCTGCAAGACACACCACCTTGAGTTACAAGCCCACACATGACAACACATGCATAGTTTATAACTACGTGTCCTACAGGGTCTTTCATCTAGAGATGAGCAAGCATTTAATGGACACTTAATAAACCACACTAACCAGGGAAAAAAGCATCACATTTCATAAGCACAGACACCTGACGATGTTTCCCAAAACTTTCAGCCAGCCTGGAGCAGAACTCAGATATTCTGGCTCCTGCCATGCCCAGTGTTTTGCTGACATAACCTCTTAGCATGTGAATAATTTCAACACAAGCAAGAGGAAGCTTTCATCTTTGAAAAACATTTTTCAGGACAGTCCTTTTCAGTGAAAATCTAGGCAACACAAGATACATCAAACATCCAAGACTTCAGGGCTAGAAATCAGAAAAGCAGGCCCTATTCCTGGCTGGACCTCTATGTGCCCAGGTGTCCTGGACACAGCCTCTAGGTTGTCCAAACAGTAGTCAGTCTCAGTTTCCTTCTCCCCTGGTGTTCCTCCTCAGCTCGACAGCTGGGAAGCTCCGTAATGCCTTTTCCAGTCATCCTCACTGCTCAGAAAAGCCAAGAAGCCTAGTTCTAGCTAATGAGATGTAAGAAAATTCCACTGGAGGACTCCAGAGATGGTTTGGTTTTACAGAGAAAAGACAGAGCCATGACCAGCATTATTTTCCCCTTCTCTCTCTTTCTCCCTCTCTCTCTCTCTCTCAGAAAAAAAATTAGGAGGGTTCAGAGGGTATTTTGCAACCAAAATGCTTCTTCCATCTCCAGAATTGTTTCATCTTCCCCAACTGAAACTTTGTACCCATTAAACAATAACTCCTCTGGATGTGTTTTTAAAATAGAAAATGAATAAAACAAAAAATTTTAAAAAGACATCCTTCTAAACATCTAGACTCCTGTCTATGAGAGAGGCTGCTGACCAAGTCAGAAAAAGGGCTTAGAATAGCACAGGAAGGAGTCTGTGGTTTGGCATCAGAAAGCCTGGTTTGGCCTCTCACAACTGGTACAATCTTGTTGAAGATCCAGAACATCTAATTTCCCAGGATTCTGGGTGGGAACCTGCCACTCTGCCCTCTTGTCATCTGTGCCATGCAGGAACAGGTGAGAATATCGCCATGCAGTCTCCCTCTGAGATCTGTGTGAGCCAAGCAGGAAGGGTCTCTTCCTCACCTCCCATTTTCAATAAGAAAGGGAAGCAGCTAAGGGGCAAATGCAGTCACAGAAGCTGTCTCATTAGGCCCTGGGCCCCAGGGGGAAATGTATTCTCAGTGCATTCCTACAGACACAAATGGAAACTGGCCAGCACCTTTCTCCCAAGGAGGCTGAGTGTCAGTAGGACTCACTTTGAAGGGCACGAATTCTGGGAAAAGAGCTGGAGGATCTCTTGGGAAATTCACCTCAGCTGCTCCTTTATGCTTCTTGGAGTTTTCTTAGATCTTGGGCATTCAGATTCAGGGCATTAACAAGGCCTGATGAGATCATAGGTGTGGCTTTCCAGAGGTGGCTGGATCTAGTGTGTGATGCTAAGTCTAAGGATGTGATGCTGGGATTGCTTTGTGGTACAGTGCTAGGATAAATGATGACCCAGCCTGGGTGTGAGTGCTAAGGGTGGGTACCCGGGATAGAATATAAGGAACAAAAAGAGAGCTGCCGTTGTTGCTCCTTGTGACATGCTGCTTGCTACTCTGTGACTCTGCTGCCTTCTGCCTGCCATGAACTGTTTCTCCTCTGTGATGTCCCTCTGCCATGCCACCCTGCCTTGGAGCCAGTCAACTACAAACTGACACCTCTACAGACTGTGAACTGCAATGAACCTTCCCTCCTTTAACTTTGGGTGTCTCAACAACAAGAAACATAACTAAGACAAAGCCCCACACTCCAATGAATTCTAACCACTGGAGGACCAAAAGCTTGAAACTCTAGGCATCAGAGCCAACTTCTTAAGCATTAAGGGCCTTATAAAATGAGATCATCAGTTTAACGTGCTGAGTGCAGTGTTAATAGTAGCTATGTCCACTAGCTAACGCTCTGATCTTGAATTGATTACTTCACAAAACCAAGGATAAGTTTTCTCAGCCTTAAAAGGAGATAATCATAGAATCTGTCTGGTAGAGTGGTTGTGAAGATTAAATGAAATGATGCTAAGCAAGTGCTCTGGAGGCATCAAGGTGTGAGGTCTCTCCACACCCATCCGTAAGGGTCATGGCCGACAGTTATAACACAGACAGATTAATAAGAGAAAAACATGACAAATGTATTGAATTAAAGTTCTTTAGAAGGGGAAAGTCTTCAGAAATTAAGACATAAAAACTCAGAGAAAATCTGCTTTGCAAGCATGTGGTCATAAGTTCGATCCCCAGTACCGATTAAAAAAAAAAAAAAAACTCAGAGAAAACTGCCAGTTTCTATGTTCGATTTCAATGAATGTGATCAATGAAGAAAATGCGTTGGAACAAGGGTCATGGTCTACTGGTAACAGACTGAGGGGGAAGCCCAGCAAATCCTGTCCCCCTAGACGCTTCTTGGTCTATCTGTGCAGCATTCCTTCCTCCCAGGCATGAGGTAGGATTTCTCTGGAAGAGGGTTTCCAAGACAAGGCAGAAGGGAGAGCATGACCTCTCTAGGCTTGACGGCTTTTTTGGTGGAAGAGAGACCTTAGTTTCTGAAATCCAAGTTGAAGAAGAATTTAGTTTCTGTGACTCATTTTGGGAAACAGGATAGAAGCTGAAGTTTAGAGGGACACAATTTCTGAGGCCCTTCCAATATCGCTCAGTTCAAACCATTCAGGTTACCAAAATGCCAAAAAGTATTGCTTTTTGAGTGACAATAGTGTTTAGAAAAGTATCTGATCCTTGCTAAGTACTAAATAACAGCTTATTGTTATTAAATAATACAGTTATTATTATGCAACTCACAACCTGAAAGAAGCCTAATTCTAGACTGTGCTTTTTGCAAGGGGTGGGCATGGAATTGTAGCTGTAATTGGCCTTGGTACCTCTGAGAACTGGATTGGGATGAAGGGATCATTAATCAGCCAGTGAGGAAGCAAGAGACGGCTTGCTTGATTAAGACTTAAAACCCTCTTTCATATCGTACTCGCTTTCTTATAAATAAAGTTGCAAAAGCATCCCCTCTTGGAGGATAGATCAGTTAACCCAGCCCCTGCCTTAAGAATTGTACAGTGTGGTGCGAGAGAAAAGGGAGAAAACAGGTGAACAGATCAAAATAGAGCCTGGCTGACATAAAGGCAAATGCACCATAGCTATTTCTTCTTTCAAATGTTTACAGCTCCTGGGAGGCGCCCTTTCAGTAGCCGGCACCTTCACTAGGTATAATAGCTTGGCATAAAGCTCCCTGTAAATCAGACGTTAATCATCTCTTACTATTTCATTTCAGCGCAGGTCTTCTTCGAGGACAGCGTTTGTGAGCAAAACGTATTTGAACAAGACATTCCTCCAGAGGGTCATATTATAGGAAGGGAATGAATTCCCTCACTCAGGCTCATAAAGCGTGCAAATGAAAACGCATGAGCAAAAGGCAGAGGAAACCAGGCGCACATACTGAAAAGCCTCCTTGCGCAGGAAGCACGCTCACTGGGGCTGATTTGCATTTACCTTCACGCAGGCCTGGGCTCGCGCCCTCTCCACTGGGTGGACGCCTGTGTGTGATGCGCCGAGGACTCTGCAGGAGCTCGCTCAGAAGGAGCGAGAACCATCCCTCCCCTGCCCTTTGCGCGGGGGCTCACGGGTGCCTTCCCTGGTCGGTTGCAGGAGGAGCTAATGGAGCATGGGACACCAGGGCTGGAGTGTTCTGCAGGTGGCCTGGCGTCTGGAGGACAGAGAAGATAGAGGGGAAATTGTGAGCAAACCGCAGTTAGCTTCCTCCTTCCCAGCCCAACTGGAATAGAGGTGTCATGGAGCTGAGACCACAGGGAGAGCCAGGGGTTCCGAGCTCAAGGATGTGTGTCTGGTCCTGCAGCAAAGTCTAGGTTCAGATGTCTACTTCCCACCTAGTGGCTACGTGTTCTCAGGCAATTCCCTGATCACTCTGTGCCTCAGTTTCCTCAATTTAAAAACAATAAAGCACCACAACAGTGCACCACTTGCCAGGGATGCACTGAGGGTGAACCAAGACAAAGTACAACATACGAGGCTGCTGCGGAGGTGCACACCCACAGTCCTAGCACTCTGGGAGGCCGAGGCAGGAGGATCAAAGCTTCAAACTCAGCCTGGGCAATGTAGAGACTTGGTGTGACCATGTCTCAAAATAAAAAAATAAAATAAAATAAAAAGAGGCTCAGGACGTAACTCAAGCCCAAAAGCCCTGAGCTCAATCCCCATTATCAAAATTGATCAATTAATTAATACATAATAAATATTAGTAATGATTGCTGTTATTCTAAGGAGAAGCAGCCCTGACCTTGCCTCTTTTTCCTTCCCCATGGAGATTAGGGCAGATTTTGGGCACAAACACAGCTTTCCTGTCCTAAGCTGTCCTCCCACCTACCAGCCTGCCACTCTCCTGAGCACACGCCTGGCAAACAGCAACTGCTGCCACAAATTTGTACTCCCAGTGCAAGGCCTATATCAGCAAACCTATGGCAAACCACAGATTCCTCTTCGGCCTTCTAGAACATTCTCCAGCCATGGCTTAACCTTTCTCTCTGAAATATCTCTTTCTGGGTTTTGTTGTTGTTGTTTTGGTTTGGTTTTTTGTGCCTTTGGAATCCTTAAAGGCTAACTAGGCCGATGGATCTCCAAATAGTTCGAGCCAAGATCCATTTGTACAAGTGAAAATCTTAAATGAAGTCCTAGTGTACACAGGGGTGGGGTAGGATGGCGTACGAAGGGGCAGTGTATCTGCAATGTTCTAATTCCTTATGATCAGAATAGATTAGTATATTTCTAGCATAATTAACAACTAATTTTTGTTATGTCCCATTTGGAAAGCAGGCAAAAGCAGAGCTGCTGTGACTGGAGGCTTCAGTCCACCTCCCTGTGCCCTGCTGAGCACCCTGGGGAGTCTCAACCATCCTAGGCCCTGACAGCAGTGTGAGAGCCTCTAGTTTTATGGAGGAGGCACCTGAAAGCAGGGCTGGGGGCTTTGCCCTAGCACTTAGAGTCTGATTGCCCCAGGCCTCACACTTGGACCTGGGACTGCTGAGTCCCATTTTGACCACTCCTGTTATATGAAGTCTTAATTCCCATAAGGTTAGCACGAAAATGACCAGAGAGGGACCTACATTAAACTTAATATCGCCCTCAAGCATTTTAGTGTAATTAGCTTCTCAAAATAGTTGCCCATCTCCTGGAACATAGTGTCCAGAACCTAAAAACATCCTTTTCTTCCTGCAGTGGGAAACAATCAGACACTCTTATGCAGGACACAACCTACCCTGCACAGCAGTCTACTCACGGTAAGAGAAACCGGTGTTGAAAAGAAGATATTGAAGGAGAGAGACAGCTTTCATTCGTTTGTACATTCATCCCCTGAGCAAATAACTACTAGTATTTACTGAGTCAGGCACTATGGTAGGTGCACAAAGAATGTGACAAGGCCGGTAAGTCAGTGGCCTTTCAAGCCTTAACAACCTAGTGAAGACTAAAGACGAGGTCACTGGCAATACAAATACTGGGCACTGTTCGGGGAGGTGAGGAGGGAACTGTGAAGTTATTGACTGTGATATTTTGGGTTGCAAATAAGATAATGCCTACTAAAATTGGTTTTGGCCAGTAAGGAACATTAGAGATAATAGAGTAAGGAGTCGGACAGTAAACCATGACAGAATTACTTAATTCAGAAATTCATTAATGTCATATATTGACTTTTGTTTTTATATTTACCCCACAAACTGGCTCCTGCATCATCTCCAAACATCATGTTTTTGTGTCACCATGCACAAAAATTGAAAAGGCAGTTCTCTAAGACTTTTAATCAGGGAAGAGGGCTTTCCCAGAATTCCCTGACCCACATGGCCCAGGCCTAAAGATAGGAAGGCTAGGAAATGAGAACCTGGTATTTCATTTCCTACCATGAGAGGCAGGATCTGGGGGTAAGAAATGACTATTGGATGGATAGGTGACCAAGCATGCCTGCCACTGGAGCACAAAGGAGGAACTTGGAGCACAGTTTTGAAGATGGGTGTCTATGGTAAGCAAAATAATGTCCCCCTATGATGTCCACGCCCTGATCCCCAGAAACTGTGACTATGATGCTATTATCCCAGATCAGTCAGGTAGAGTCGACGTAATCACACAAGCCCCTAACAGTCTAAGAGAGGTACCCAAGAAAGACATCAGAGATGTCTGAAGCATGAGAACTCTGTGGCATCCTGTTGTCATAGAGGTAATATTTGATATGGAAACAGAGATCTAAGTTCCACAACCACAAGGAATTGAATTCTTCCAAAACTGAATGGGTCTGGAAGCAGAGTCTCTAGGTATGAATGTAGCCCTGTCTTGTGAGATCACAGCAAACTTAGCCAGGCCCACTGGGACAAAGATTTTAGGGGCTACCAACTTCTCTAAGAGGAGAGGAACAGCTTCAGTTGAAGTAGGAATAAAGAAGAGGGCACAAAGTTAATGAGCTCTATTTTACATCTTGGACATATTTAGGGACAACCAATGGAGTATCCACTAAGAATTGGATAGAGTCCACGAGTGAGATTTGGGCTGGAGGTAGAGACTGGGGATCATTAGCATACATAAGAAAATAGTCTTGAGTGAGTCAGAAGATAAAGCCTTTGAAGAGAAGGGTTAAGAATCAGAGTAAGGGGTTCTGGAGTGTACTCAGTGATAGAGCATAGGTTCCGTCTAATCCCCAGCATCAGAAAGACAGAGTGCGGGGCAGGGGTTCAGGACATGGAAATTTGCTTTCAAAAATTTGCTTCTACCTTTTTGCCTTAGGGACAACTCTGAATAAACCATAAACCAAAAACTGGGACTGTCTTTCAGTCATGATGCCAAGAAACCCAATAAAGGTAACTGAATGAAGGAATGACTTCAGAAGGCAAAAGAATGAAACCCAGTGGCCAATTTCTCTCTTAGAACATTTGCTATAAAAGAAAGAAAGGCTGTACTCTCTCCTTTCATTAAGGAGTTCCCCTGCCCCAGAATACAGTCCTTCATGATTTGGATGACTGCATTTAATCTCTAATTTTCACTTAAATTGGTTGCTCATTTTCAAACTGGATCTTCCCCCTAGATGACTCATGCACTTTCTTAGGACTCAGAAGTTTGATGTTCAGTGTTTCTAAATGAGCAGGCATTGACTTTACAAGGCTGGGAATGGGAGGGATATGGTATTCACATGTGGACTTGTTTTTCATCCCTAGGTATAAAGAGCAGTTAGTCTCAGGCAACCATTTCAAACCCCACAGCAATATTTGAGATTGGAATCTGGGAGAAATAAGCTGTGGCACAGTGTTTAGGGATATACTGACATCAGACTACATAGGTGGTAACCCACTCTGCCATTTTCTAACTGTGGGGCCTCAGGCAAGTTACTCACCCAATCTGTGCATCAGTTTTCTCAACTATACATTGGGAGCAATAATAACACCAATTGCAAAGAACTGGAGCGAAGATAAAATGAGACAGCATATGTGAGGAGCTCAGCATGGGGCCCTGGATATTGTAGTTTCTCAATAAAAGTTAGTGTATTAGTTTCCTAGGGCTTCTATAAGTACCATACACAGGGGTTTAAACAACAGAAACTCAACTGTCTCACAGTTATGGAGTAGAAATCTGAGATCAGGGTGTCAGGAGGATTGGTTCCTCCTGAGACTATGAGGAAGAATCTGCCCATGCCGCCCTCCTGGCTTCGGGAGTTTTGCTGGCAATCTCAGTGTCCCTAGACCTCTGCAGCCCCACTCTGACCTCTATCTCCATCTCTCTATGAGCCCATCTAAGTCCAGATTTCCCTTTCTGATGAGGAGACCAGTGATAGTGGATTAGGGACCCACCCTACTCCAGCAGGACCTCATCTTAACTAACTGTATCTACAGGGATCCCATTTCTAGCATATTTGAAAGCACTGGATGTCACACCTTCCAGCATATGAATTTTAGGGGAATACAGTCCAACTCATAACAGCTGGTTTGTACTATTTTTTACTCTTGTCAGATTATCAAGTAAATATACATATCTTTCTTTTTAATTTTTCATTTTTAATTCATTTCAGACTTACAAAACATGCAAAAATGATTCATTGGTGTCCCCTATCATCATCACCCAGTTTTCCCTAACTTTAACATAATCATAGTGTCATTATCTATACTAGGAAATTAACATTGATACAATATTGTTATATAGTCCATAAACCTTAATTCAAATTTTGCCAGTTATCCCAATGTCTGGTTTGTGGTCCAGGACCTAATCCAGGATCCAATGCCTTTCTGTCCGTATAATCACCTCAAACCTAGAAAAGTTCCTTGGTCTTCCTGAGTTACACATTGCCCTGAGCCTTTTGGAAAGTACTGATCAGTTATTTTGTAAACCATCTCCTAATGTGCTTTTCTCAGGGAATCCTATCAGGAGGGGCACAAAGTCAATGTTTCTAGGTACTGGTGATATTAATTTGGATCAAGTGGTTCAGATGGTTTTTATACAGGGTTTTCCAAGATAAAGTTCCTACCATAATTTCACTGAATACTTTTGGTGTATATGGAAGCTACTTGCAATAATGACTTTGCTCAATTTTTTATGCGATTGTTTTATTTCTATCATTATTTCTACATCCATGAATTGGAATTCTACTGTGACAAAAAGAGAATTACATATTTTTCCTATATTCTTTGTAATAAAACCTCCCTAACTTCTGATATCAAAGACCATCCTGTTGGCTGCCCGGAACCCCCAGTCTCTGACTCTTGGGCCCGCCTATTTCTGAAGTATTCTCTGAAGTACTCTCTCCATGCCTGCATAAAAGCAAAAACCTCCTTTATTTTGCATTTAAACATCATGACTTTAGTTCCCATTAATAGAATCTTTGAGGAACGAGTGTGCCAAATGCTTTGCAGGGTGAAGAGGATGTTTAAATTATTCAAGAGAACAGCTTTTATACAATTTGGATGTACCCATTTACACATAAAAATTAATGCTAATTAGATACAATTTCATCTATTCATTAAAACAAATCCCAAAGCGCTTTAGACATCTTAGCCGAATGTTATTCTAGGCACTTGAAAACAAAGACACTTCCTAAAAGGGAAAAGCATGACTCGTGTTTTACAAAAACACGCATTTGTAGTTGTGATGGGAGCTTCTTACTCATCTTGTCTAGTTCTCCTCCTTACTTTTCTAATCAAACAGGCATCCATTCAACAACCATTCATTGCGAGCCTACTGTGTGCTCGCCTCTTCTCTGAACGCTGGGGCCAAATTGTAAATGAAGTAGCCCCAAACTCCCACTCTCTCGGGCTTCCGGCATCTTGCCACGGTAGCTGCTTTGCAGAAGCGTGGAGTGCAGGGGGACCACAGAAAATCACAGGGGAAGACGGGCTGTGGTTTGGATAATGCCGGCCACGGTGGCCCCCTCCGAGGAGCAGGAGAAGTAGGACTAGAACTGGGAACTGAAAGAGGCCGGAGGGAAGCTCTGTGACTTTGGGAGCGGGGGAGGGCACTGCAGGACAAGGGGCAGTGAGCGCGGGCCGGTTCCAGGGCAGCAGCCAGCTGCGTGGGCCGTGCGCTCTCCTCACCCCGGACCCTCAGTGCGCGCTGTGTGCACACGCCCTGCCTTGGCTGAGCTGCACGATTTCAGCGCCTTCCCATCTACCTGACCTCCTCTACTTAATTGTTTAACATGCAGTTGTGAAAATATTTCCTCAGGTGGGAAGGTACTATATATATTTATATACACGAAGATTACATTTTAGATTAGTTATTAATATAAAATATAATCATTACCATACAGAAGGTCCAACTTTTTTTTTAATGTTTGTTGACAGCCTTTCCCACCCTGACATCCTCTGTCCCAGGCTTAGATCTAGGTAAACTGTTAAGAAAGCCAGAGCGAGCGTGCCTCCCTTTGGTGCGAAGCGGTACCCCACACACGCACCGTACTGGTCCAAGCAACGGCTACGGGCTGTGGGAGGCTGATGACCGCTTAAAATGTGGAGAAGCGTCAAGTACATGAGAAATGTTTCCTGAGTTCTGGAGATAGTATAGAAGAATGTAAAACTGTCCTATGAATAAATCTCAATTTCCAAATACTTCATTTTCATAGCGTTTGTGTGAACCTTAAACGTGCAAACACACGTGAATGCAGTATACCCAGTAAAATTCCTGGACCATAGTGGTCAACTATTCTTTCATTCTCTGCCTTCTTGCTTTGTTCCTTTATCCAGAATGCTCCATCAGCAATTTTCACAAACTTGAAACAAGTGAAAGAACTTAAAAAGCTACACCAACCTTGCTCTTTTCTTGTTTAATGAAAACGTATCTATTTACACCCATAATTTCTAGGTAGGGATAGAGAAATGAAATGTAACCATAATAAATGTGCTAAAGGTTCATAAAAATTCTGAGACCACCAAAGTGGCTTAAATATGCCTTTTCTTAAAACTGTTTTTATTTTAAAGAGAATTTTAAAAAAAGATACAGAATTTCAAAACAAGATGATAGGAAATTAACAATGGTTATTCTATTGCATATCATTGTCCTCAAATTAGTTGCTCAGATTACCAGATAGAGGCATGCAAAATCAAGCAAACAATATAAGCACAAGCTGTTCTTTCAGTGAACGAGTAGAATTAGTAGTAAAATTATCTTAGCTATCTTTTGTATAGTACATCTTTTTTATGGTACTAAAGTATTATATATCCCCAAATTGTCCATTTGCTCTCTTGACTGCAAAAAACAAAATGGCAAATTATTTCTAAATAAAACTTTATAATGAAGAAAAATATAACAATTGACAGTTTCTGTATCAATAATTAATTTAGGTAAATATTAATATGCTCAAATATATTAGTTTTTCAAGGTAACTTGCATTTAAATTTCATGAGCTATAGCCATAAGGTAGATTTTACTGTTGCTAGGATCACTCGGAAAGACTAGAAGAACAAACTTTCAAACAAATCACATGGATAAGATGTATTAATAACCTTCAAAATATGGTACTAAGTTCAACACATCTTTTCTTACATAGACTGCTGTCTTTGATTTGTGCTATTCTATCTAAAGTACAAAGGACTGAACTTTTAAATATTAATTTATTGTGGTAATCATTTAACTTATGGCTTAAAGGAAGAAAACTTCACTTTTTCTGAGTTTGTGGCCAAAAATCCTATTTTGCATACAGAAAGTAAAAGTGTTATTAAAATTTATTTAACCAATTTTTAACCTTCTAAATGAGGCACAAAAATTTTTTAAATTACATATATAGTTCATATTTATCATTCACCTTCTACTTCTTTTAGACAGTACTAATGTATACTGAAGGATTAATTATGGCTATATCTTGGTTTCTGTTTGTTTTTTAACTCCTTTTATGGTTTCTCTGTATTCTTCAAGTGTTCATTTTAAAACAGACACTTCAGTGAAGGTAAGGACGTCACTTGAAGACCTGGAAGAGAAGTTGCTTGCTCAAAAAATCCAGAATAAAGGTTTGGACGTTTCACCCAGTGAGAGAGCACTTTCCTAGTGTGAGTGAGGAGTGGGTTCAATTCTCAGTACCAGCAAACAAAGGGAGCAAGTGAAAACATTTTCCAATCAGTCATGATTCTAGCACAGATGTCTGCTATTCAATTAAACTGAATTTGGTATGGGACTGTCTCTTTACCTTGAGTCTCTCTATAGTAAACTGCAGCCCAATTTAGGAATACACCTTGGTCACGTTGGCCATGTCTGTCAACCACAAGCTACTGACTGATCAGACCACATCTAAATAAGGCAAATGTACAGCAATCAGCAGTCAAGTTCTTTCTGTACCTGCATTTCCTGTTCACAAATGCTTCCTGCCCACGTGGCAGCATGCAGTTCTCTGAACCTCTGCTGGGTCTGAGGGCTGCCTGACAACCGAATTGTTCCTTGCTCTATTATCCTCTGGTCGATTTAATCTGTCTAAAGTTTTAATACTGCTCATACATATAAGGGACAGACAGCTCTGCAGGCAATGATCCTTATAGTGACTCCAGGGTTTGCAAGTGCATTGTTGTGCCTTGGCCTGCAAGCCTTGCTCCACAGGACTGATATGCTAAGGTGATAGGGAACCCAACAAGTGACTAGCTTACATTTTTGGGGAGCACATCTCTGGCATGGTCATTTGTACTTGATCTCTGCAATGGACTTTGCCATATAAGTCCTCAGCGACCTAGATCCTGTCCTCAGCCTGTAGGACCAAGCTCAAGATGGTTGTCCAAGCAAGGATCGGCCTACTTTCAGGGTAATATTTTGGAACAAACTGTACAGACTTAATCATGCAAAAATGTTATTGTATTGAAGAGGTCAGAATTCAGAATATGCTTGGCTGATTCAGCAACTGAATTTTATTACTTGTGATGCTGATGAGCAGAAAACAACCTGTCTCTTATATTTAGGCAGTCAGCTCTTTTTCCAAAACAAGCATGCACATAAGAGAAGACAGAGCAGGGGGAAAACATCAAAGAGATTCAACTGAATACTTACATTAAAAGTTGTAAAAGTATTATCACTTTTCAGGAAAATTCACTGCTTTCAAAAGATTTTACTGTATATTTAGCTATACAAATAAATTTAGAAAATAAAAATTAAAATGTAGAAAAAATTTTTAATTTAAATCTGAGTAACTTCAACTCTGTAAAATTTAAAACTTTGCCGGGTAAAGGTACTGACCACTTATCCTCAAAGGGCAAGTGTATAAAATAAGCAAAACTGTGAGCTCATATTCAGCTCAAATCTCACACAAAGGGAAAACTTTCACTTAAATAATGAAAAAATTACTCATAATATACAAACTATAATATCTGTGAGGTACTTTTCCCATTCTTGGGACAAAATACCCAATGCTCTCAATTGATAGAGGAGATGATTATTCAGTCAGCTGGCTCCAAGGCAGAACAGCAGGAGACAGAGGCCTGTCGGAAGACTAGCTGCTCATCTCACTGCATCCAGGGAGGAGCCAGGAAAGGAAATGCACCCTTCCAAGTCACACCCTCAGTGTCCCACCTCTTCAGACCAGACCCCACCTCCTAACAGCTAATCAGCTTTATTGATCTCATAATCCTTTCAAAAGCCCTGTCTTTGATTGCATGAGGCTTTGAGAAGGCATCTAGCTATAAACCATAACAATATTTGACTTAATTCTTCTAACTGTACAAATTGAAGCTTTATTACAATTTGAACACCAAGGTGTAATTTCTAAACTACTCTGATGGAGCTTGTGGTGTGGCAGTGCATCATGGTAGTAGAACTTGTCAAAACCATTCTTCTCATGGTAGAAACAAAAGAGAAAAAAGATATGGGAGTCCCACAGTATCTTTTGAGGGCGCACAGCCAATGATTGAAACCTTCACTACACCCCACCTCTCAACATTCCCCCCATCTCACAAGAGTGTCGCTTTGAGGAACAACTCTTTTAACCCATAGGTCTTTGAGGCATATTCCAGATCCAAACAGAAGATGGCAAATGGGATGAAGTGTCACTCCCATGATTACCTCACCTACTGTAAGATAGTTGTGTTCCAGCAGCCTGAGGCCAGAGCCTTTCCTGAGGGGTCAGTGAGGTAAGCAGCCATACTGAAGAAACTCAAGTGGCAAGGGATTGTGGGAAGCCTCCAGAACCTGAGGTGGCTAACAGTGAAGAAAAAGTTGGGGGTCATTAGACATACACTCACTCACATAGCCTCAGAGCATGAAGTCTGCTAACAAGCTGGGTGCATATGGAAGCAGTCACTTCCAGATGAAAACCAGCCTCGCCCAACACCTTGATTGCAGCCTTGTGAGACCTTGAACACAGGATCCAACTAAGCAAACTTGGACTGTCCTGAGCATGAAAACTAGGAGATAATAAACATGTGGCTTTAAGCCACTAAATATGTAGCACTCTGTTACACATCAAGAGAAAACTAATACAAGGACGCTGTTTTTTAACCCTAAATCTCACAGAATGGGTACAAGTGGATGTCCAGCCCAAGGCTGTCATCAAGGCCCTGCTCCCAGGTGGGACTTGTAAGACTAGTTTAGGCCCAAGCCTGGATCCTAATATACTACTCACCTAAATGCCCCTAATCACTCATACCGAAGGTCTTCCCCTATCTCAGTCACCTAGCAGATCACAAAACTTTATCGTGCATACAGAGTCACATGACAAAGGAACAATGGTGTGTCCATTCATCGTGGGCCCTATTTGAAAAGTTTGAGAGACCAGTGGCCCTGGAAGAAACTTGAAAGTGTGTGGGCCCACGTGTATTCATTGTGCCTCTCACCCACAAGTATGGTGTGGACGCTTATTCACTCCGTGACCTGGAAGCACAGAAACAGCAGTGCTTTGCTTTAGATGATTTGCTGCTGGTGGCATCAATAGGACACCTTCATCACCCTATTAATAAGCATGATCAATGTAGTACTGAGCTCACAGAATTCTCTGACACTATCAGTTTAATAGAAACAAGTATGACATTTGGATATGGTGCTGTGCACTTCTATTATTCTCTTGCGAAGGTACTGTACACAGATGAATCAGTTTACTGTCACACTGAAGGCTGAATGCATTTGAGATGGATGAATATATTTCGTATACATCATGCAGACATAAAACTGCTAGTACTCATCCCACACTGCATCAGCAACAAGTATTTAGAAATTTCTCCTTTTACAATAAGCTGCCATGAAAATATTTTCCATATTTCATGTATCATCCTATAAAGGTGAATGGAAGTCAGGCTCATTGCTACATTCCTATGACATCAGCTACTCAAAAGGCTAAGCAGGAGGACTGAAAATTCAAAATCAACCAAATTCAAGACCTGCAACTTAAGGAGACCCTGTCTCAAAATGAAAAATAAAGATGAATTGAAAAAAAAAATCAGTAAGCAGTAATATAAAAAAGAAAAACGAAATAGACATGTAATATTTTGTCATTAGTCTAAGCACAGCTGGAAGCATTTAGTGAAACAAGTGTTTCAAGCAATGACATTAAGTATGTATTGTTTGTTCACATATTCATTTGTTAATTCAACTCCTATTTATCATATATCAACCAAGATCAGAAACTCACTAAGTGGCTGGAAGGAATACAAAAGAAATACAAGAGACCTCTGCTATTTGTACTAATTCAAGCACTGAGAACTACTGAGACCATCTATTCATTCTTGTACATATGTTATCAGTGCTCATGTGCCTAGAAAAACAGTCCAAAAGAATGTATATCCCACTATTGCTAAAGCTACAGTGTAATCACATGGTTACCACTAGGTAGGAGATTATATGTAATTTTGAAAACTTATTTGTGCTTCCCAAATAAAAATAGCTCTTAAAAATAAAAAGCATGTGTAGTGTTAAAGATCTGGTGGGTTCAGAACATAATACCTCAAAATAGGATGCTTTGTTATGTTGAGGACTTTCAACTGAAGGAGGTTAGGACTGAGGATAGTGGACTTTTCTAAAGCAGATCACAGCAACAAAAATTCCTCTTCCCCAAGAAGGTGGAAGATGTCGTCTCCCCTGAAGGAACCTAGAACACTCACTACCTCCCCTAAAAGCAGACTGTAAGACTTTCACTTCAAAAAGGTCCTGCCCAATACCAAAGAGGTAAAAGATGTTATGTACATGGAGACACCAAGATGAATCGGAGTAAACGGGCTTTGCTAAGTTTGTCCCAGTTTATTACCATCAGGTCATACCCTTGCCTCCAATCACTTTGGGGTGGGGTCAGTACTGGGAATCGAAAGGAACTCAGAACATTGCGCTTGCCAGGCAGGCACCACGCTGCTGAGCCAAATCCCCCAGTCCACTTCCAATCACATTTCTACAAAGCTATCCAGTCCTCATCAAATATAAGCATAAGCATAGTTTCCTGAGTCTTTGGGTCTTTTATTTCCGAAGGTTCTTCTGCCACGTAAAATTTTGTAAAAATAAATTTGTCTTGCTTTTTCCTTGCTAATCTGTCTTGTGTTATAGAACAACTGGCTGTGGACTTTGATGTCAGGAAAAGCTATACCTTTTCAGACTCGCAATACATTTTAAACAAATAGGTCTAACATTAACTGAACAATCCACCAAACCCACCAAAACGCTTGTGCACATTTTTCTTTGAGCAAAGAACTGACTAAGGAATAAAAATATAGTTGCTACTTTTTTTAAAAAAAATTACTTCTTAAAAGTGAGCAATTTTTACAATAGTACACAAAGGCTCTTTCATTATTTTCCCTTCAGTAGATGTTTAGGCTTATTTTTTTACTTTGTCTTTGCTTTGACAAAAATTTCAAAACTTTTGTAGCAGTGCAGGTCCTGAAATATCTGATGGTAATGGAGCATCTTTGAGTCAGTTGCAAAATGACCCCTGGGGATGCCAGACAGAGGCGGTCAGGGGGTTGGGAAATTGGAGTGAACACTTGGCAGCAGAATTTAGCCATAGTTAGGAAAGACCTGATACCACCATTAGATACTGTAAAAGAAGCAGCAGTATAATAAATCAAAAAGCATAAATGTAAAATTTCCTTTAAGTTACTTTCTCAGATAACCATACATGAAATACCTTAGAAGGGTGTGGTGGTTACCCTGAATTATGTCATTATGATTGGCTTGGGGGCTTCCAAGGCGTTAGCAAAGCAGATTTCTGGACGCGTCTGTGTGTACTATATCTGGCCTCTCACCCCTTCCTCTCTTACACTGTTCCTCTGCTGTGCTTCCTGGGTGCCGTGAATTAAACAGCTCACCTCCACCATGCTCTTCCTTCACACTGCTCCTGCCTGGCCTTCAGCTAACCGTGGACTGAATCCCCTGCAGCTGTGAGCCAAGGTGAACCTCTCCTTCTTGAAGTTGTGGGTGTGGGTATCCTGCCTCAGGCACAGAAAAGCTAATACAAAAGGAATGCTTGTACTGCAAGATTTTCAAGGGAAGAAACAGTGTGCAGAGTTCTGTTCTGCCTCATGTCATGGCCACACATGCCCATGCTGAATATTTCATTCTGAAACCTCTTAGCAGGAAGGCGAGTGTGATGGTTAATCTTGCTAACTTGATTGGATTGGGGAATGCCTAGAAAACTTGGAAACACGATTTCCAGTGTGTGTGTATGACTGTTTGCAGAGAACTGGCACATAGGACAGCAAACTGAATGGAAAGACCTTCCCTAAGTGTGAGTGGCCTCATCCAACTGGCTGGAGGCTGGAACAGACTAAGGAAAGTGGAAAAATAGGCCACAGGGGCACGTGATCTCTCTCTCTCTCTCTCTCTGCTTCAGGCTGCAATTTGGTGAGAAGTCTTGCTCTACCACACACTCTGCCTGATGTTCCCCCAACAGATGTAGGGAAAATGGAGCCAGCTGACCAAGCACCCTTGAGGCCATGAGCCAAAATAAATCTTTCCTCTTCTAAAGGCTGACTTTTCTCAAATAACTTATAGAAAAAAAGCGGAAACAGTTGTTTTAAGTCACAGAGTGTTTTCTCCCTGTGGGCACAAGTAAGAAAGACTTTTTTGTATGCTGACTTTGATACACTAAGTTGTATATCCTTCAAATTCGGTCTCTTAACTGGATGAGGAAGCCGGGAGGGCTATTTGTGTGCAGTTACATGGCTACGTGCTCCTATAGGGGAGGGAGCTCATCTGTCTTACCACTGATGCCTGGGACCTCTACGCTGGAACCTAATCCCGCGTGTCTTCGCTTCCTCTTTGTCGCCCCTTGGCACCTAGTGATGATACCTGGTGCATCACAGAGGCTCAATGAGCAGCTAGTAAATGACACAAAGGGATGAAGGAATGCAAATTTTCCTGTCACATTGGAAACCTTTCACCCTCAATGGTATCAATAGCCTCCCCATCTTATCCTGCCTACTTCTGTTCCTTTACAGTCTATTCTTCACACAAAAGCCAGAGTGATCTTTTAAAAAACAAATCAGGTTCTAAAATCAGGTGAGGATGAGGATGAGGATGGTTACTTAACTTGAAAATATACTAAAACTCATTGATCTTCACTCTTAAGATGGGTAAATTTTATTGTATGTAATTCTACATCGGTAAGGTTACTGAAAGTTCTATTATTATTTCCACACTTAAACCCCTGTACTGGTTCCCCCCATTTCAGTTAGAATTCACCAGACAACTTACTGTGACCTACAAAATTCTACCTTTCCTATGGACATGGTTACCTCTGTTCAACCTCATTTCCTACCAGGTTATTATTTACTTTCTCTTAATACTTGAGGCTGTTGGTTTGTTCCTTTCTCAAGATATGGCACTTTCTCTTAGCTCTGCCCACAGTGATCTTCTCCATAATCTTTTGACTAATGGTTCAGACCTCAGCTCAATGCCATTGTGATGGTTGAATACAGTTTAAGTGTGTTCCCAAAGACTCATATTATAGTATTAAAAGTTTAGACCTCAGAGTAGTGAGGTTGGGAACTGAGCCCTTTAAGAGGTGGAGCTTAGTGAAAGGACCTTTAGTCATTTGGAGGTGTCTTTCTTTGGTTTCCAGTTTGGCAGTATGTTGTCTCCCTCACTCAGGTGATCCACCATTACCATCTGCCAGAAGGCAATCCAGCCAAAAGGACCCTTGCCAGATCTTGTACCATACTGTTTGGATTTCGGCCTTCCAAACTGCGAGCTAAATAAGCCTCTTTTTCATAAGCAGCCTATCTCAGGGATGAGAGACCAAACAGGGAGCCCACCTGGCTGCCTCTGTGAAAGGCAGAGTGGGAGTGTGCTGACCGGTGCCAGGGAGGGGGAGATCCTGTTGTTTACCTGGACAAGTGCCATGGATGGTGGGAGACAGATGAAGCCTGTTTCACTGACTGCTCATCCCTGCATATGAGTGAATAAACCCAAAGTGTGCCAGTCACTCGCAGCTTTGTTGGGGGGAGATGAGAGCCCCTGGGCCCTCCACACTGGAACCTAATCCCGTGTGTCTTTGCTTCATCTTTGTCGCCCCTTGGTCAGGTACAATCCGGTAAGTTGGCCCCCCCCCATCAGGTCTTTGGTTATACCAAGATAAACAGACTAATACTATATCCATCTTCCCACTGTCGCTGATGTTGTTACCACCCTAAAACTCCACCACTGCAATGGCTGTCGTGTTATTGTTACCATTTCTATTTAAAACTGTTTCTTTCTATAGGCTCTGTGAGGCTCGACAATCTTGTGTTTATTCCTTAAGAAGAGAGCCTCAGACACTGAAGCTACTGAAAATTGTATGTAAAATGTTGCCTGGTTTCTGCCGTTTATTCTGCCAAGCTTATCAGGAAAAAAGAGCTGACATTTACCTTAACATATCTTCATAAGAAAACTTTTCTGGGGGAGGGACCTCATTGTGTTTTGATCCAGCACAGCAAGGTTTGCAAGCTATCTCTGAACAGCTGGTGTCCACAGATGGATTAAAATGTTCCTATTCTACTGTGTAAGATGTATTGCAATGCTGAAGTTTCAGTCATATCCACTTTGGAGTGCGAAGGAGGGAAAGCTGTTTTTCCCAATTAGATCATTACTAAATGGTATCTGAAGAGTATCATTCTGAAAAGTACTTGGATACCTACAAAACAGATCTGGATCATGGAGTTATTTCCTTCTTCTACTGTCCTTTTCTACTCTGAACTCTGAAAACCAAGGTAAAATTTATAAAGTATATACTTAACTCAAAACGTTTTCCCAGCCTAAGGATGTAGTTCAATAGCACATAGCATGCAAAAGGCTATGAATTCACTCCCTAGTACCAAAAAAATTTCCTAATACTACCCTCCTGAAAATTACAATTTCAAGAATCATATAGCGCAACAATAGTGGCAGTCTCTGAACTGTTATTTTTAATAACATCTGATATCCACCTAAGTCAGCTGTCTTCAAAGCACTTTCACACACAAGGTCTCATCTGGCCTTTGCAACAGTCTGCGGCAAAGGTAGCTCAGGTTCTTCTTTTAAAATACCTTTCTAAGGAGGAGAAAGCAGAAGTTCAGAGGTGAAGCTGCCAGCCCAAAGTCCTACTGCCAGTAAAGAGGGATTCTAACCAAGTATTTTTCTTGCCAATCACTTCCACTTTTCTTCTTAAAGCCTCACTTGGGAACTATAGCACTTATCCTTACAGGTTATGCAACAGGAAATGATAGCAATCAAAAGTATGCGGGAACAGTAAGAAGAGACTGGGCTTTAGAAATTTGCTACCCCACTTTAATTAGCTATATAAACCTGGAAAGTCCACTGTGGTCTTTAGGGTGCCAGATTGTACATTCAATTCAACATGTTCATTTTAGTTACACTGATGTACAGAAGCATCACTGATGCTTAGTACTCTGGTCTCATTTTCGTAAGGCTTGCATCTACACTATTGATAACATGTTCAAAGACATGAATAGATTCAACTTTTAAAGCTTTTCAGAAGAAAATCGTATTTTAGTAAAAGTGTACATCAGGAAACATCTTGACGAACATTTAAGAAGTGCTTGCTTACTTTTAAATAGTTTTTTTAAAAAAACTATCAGTAGAACTTTTAAAATTTGATTCAAGCCTAGTGACACATGCCTATAATTCCTATAGAAGGCTGCGGCAGGAGGATCATAGGTGCAAAGCCAGTCTAGGCCCCAAAAAACAAAAAGACCCACAGGATGCCTAATATTAACTTGTCCCAAGTTATAATGCAACAATTTGTCGTAAGTCTTTGAGAGGCATTCTTAAAGTTCCAAATATTCACATTCCCACCAAGAACCACATAGCTTCCTTAAAGTAATCTCAAAAATCACATCCTTCTTATATAAGTAGCTATGCATTTCATCTTTAGCAGCATCTACCAGCTAAACATTTAATGAGTTTCAATGTATAAATACTTCACTGGAAGTTCAAGCTGTCCACTGACAGACTTCTGTTGATTACTTGATGGAAGAAGACTCCTTAGCAGGCTTATTCACTATCCATACTTTATTGCTATCCTATACTATACTAATTATAATTTAAAAATGAAGCAACAACCTAAATTACTTTACAATCTGTCTTTGCCAGTCCCTAAGATTATTCCTGCACTGTTCCACCTCTTTCCCCTAAAAAGCAACTCTTACTTCACATTTCAGTTGCTTACTATAATTGCCCATTTACTCTTTATCAAACTGAATGGCTGCTAGAAATGTCACCAGTTCAATTACTGATTTTCATGATTCTGAAGGGTTCCTGGATCTCAAACTAACCTCTAAAATAAAGATTTAAAAATTTAATACATACATGTGCAGTAAGTCACAAAACACACAAGACATACAAACATTTCCCCTCTACTGTAAAGAATTAAACAGAATCACACAATACATGCAATTCAATAAGCCAGGAATGACAGTGTTCTCTCGGAGTGGTTTCATTAAGCATACTGGAAAACAAACTGTGGTTTGGGCACCACCTAATGGCAGGAAAGATTTTATAAACTCCCACATTGCTTCTTGGGGCTTGCTAAATTTTTGTTTTATATAGAGATTTGAAAAATACCTGTTGTTTTTTGGTCTATAGTAACAAAGTTCTCAGTTCACTGAAAAAGATTAAGCCCTCTTTCTGCATCTACTTTGGAATAAATCTAAACAGTAGGAAAATGTACCAATGAAATGAATAAAACTTTTTGTTATAATCTTAACTAGGTAAACTTAGACTTATAATCAAGAAACACATTTTAACTGAACCAGCTTAATTACTGAAAAGTCTCTTCCAGGGACAGCAGATCACTGTAATCCCAGTACTCAGGGGACTGAGGCAGGAGGACCACAAGTTTGAGCTCAGCCTGGTCTATGAAATGAGTTCAAAGCCAGCCTGAACTACATAGTGAGATGCTGTCTGTTAATAAACAAACTCAGATTCCTACATTCCTATACCTACCTCTCATAAAGAAAATACTACACATTCCTAACAACATGATTATTAGAATTAAGTAATTTAACATATCTAATCAGCAGCCAAAATCAATTCTGAATGCACAGTGAAATACACTTTTAACACCAAACCATTTAAGAGTTTTTAAGATGTCCTTGCTTCAACCTAATGTTTGGTCTCTGATTCAACAAAGAAGTAAAATATGTGGGTAACATAAGACAGATAGCCAATATTTTACGAAAAGATATTTATTATTTACACCACTGAAATAGTCCCATAAGAACAATATATACCATGTTTATTTTAAAGGATCAATTCCTTTCAAATATAAGAACTGTATAAACCAATACTGTCAACACAAAACAGTGGTCACATTACATATCTGCAGGCTTAAGCATTGCAAATAATATATACTATTTTTAAATCTGATGGCTAGACATTTTCACTGACACACAGCGTTAGCACTTAAGATACAGCTGGAACAAAACAAAAACCATTTTGTTCATGCTTTTTAGGGTTGAACTGGTGATATGTCCCATTTTAAAATTTATTGCCTGTATCTGCTTTTATGACAACAGTTTTAAGCAGAAGTATTTCTATTTAGCCACCAAAGAGGAGCACATTCTTGCTCCTTAATATTATTCTCCAGTCTTTTGTTTTCCATTTCTCATACTATGACACAGCAGCTGTGTCATAATTATGTTCTCTGGTTTTACTGGAAGAACACTAACACACACAGATCAAACAGACATCTCAGGATTTAGAGATGAACCTAGCAGAGTACTTTTGCCTGTGCCAAAGGGATAAAAAATTATTGGTAATTTTAAGCATAACAAACCAAGTTCTCTATTCAAAAACTTGTTTGCTTTCTTAAATGGAAAAGCCCTCATTTCAAAATGGGTTTGGTGTTAGGCTTAAGCAATTGATAATGTGAGACAAAAACACAAGACATAACTTATTTCTAGTCACAAAATGAGCCTGGTGAGTATGTACTTTTTTTCCACTTTTTCTTCCTTTTTTTTGTGGAAAACCCCTCAGTAATCAATGCCAGAGAAAATATTTTTCAAGAATAACAGTATATTCATTTAGGGGGAAAAGGATATTTTTTAAAGCATATTGCTATGATGTTCAAAAAATATAAAATTAAATTTACAAAAACCGGAAGACCAAGAATAAGCAGTCTGGTATTTGCTTCAGTGTCCAGCACTATCATGATTTCTAGCATAAAAGCAAAAGATCATGGATCTCAAGTATCTTCAACAACTGCTCGGATAACTTGTAACTACTGTCCTTGCTTCTTTGAGAGATACCTGCAAGAAGTAAAGGTGTCAGAGATATGGCATGTTAAATTCATGGCAACACTGTAATTCTCCTGGTATTTATTTAAACAACAAAGCCTTTCAAGATGAGTACTGCTCACATTTACTAATATCTGCTCACTGTCTATGTGCCTCACACTGTAAAACTCCTCAATAGCTCCAAGGGGAATTTCTGGAAGAACATATCCCTATTACACAGCACACAGAGGTTAAGCCATTTGCCCAAATTAAGGCTCCAGAGGCTGCATTCATCAACTGTCTTTCTAAATTGCCCACTTTCAATCTAAGAGTCAGTGTTAACTAATCTTGTAACTTATAAAAAAAATCGAATTCCAATTAAAGATACTATTTTTCTTACCTAAAGACAATGGCCCAAAAACACTAAAAAATCTCTGATGAGGAAAGCAAAAAGATACAAAGACATTAATTTACTAAGCAAACATTTTGTTTATATTATTTAATAGAAATCTAGCACTGAATTTAAAAATTTATCTCTATTTCTCACATTTATGAACTGCTATAGGTAGCGGTGTAGAAGTGGGGAAAGGCTTCCTAAAATCAGAAAATCTGGATGAGTTTTGCTTGCTTACTTCGTGGCAGGGTGCTAAGCATTTATCTCCATGACTCAGTTACATCATATGCAATTTGAAGATAGGGACCAAAAAAAGAAAAAAGGATGCTTTACCCTCCAAATAGGATCATGAGACTATAATTAAGGAGCTACGTGGCAAAGAGACCTGAAAAGCCAGAAGTGGAGTATGACAAGCCAAAGTGTTAGCATACAAACAGTCTCCTTTGTTGCTGTATTACTGGAGCTCAAACTTTAAAGTCCTAATTCCAAACCATTTCTTATAGTACACACCATAATAATCCCTTCTATTTCACCAGAGGTTTTTCTCTCCCTCAAAACTCAATGATTACATGATCTATACTGGATTTATGCATGTGTCTTTATTTAGAAAAAAAACCAAAGCACGATGTAATTAGTAATGGTTACCTTTGGAAAACAAAAATCATGAGCACAAGTTTCTTCAGTGGAATAAAGTATTTCATTATAAACAGAAGTCTTTGGAATTTTTAACACTATTCAGAAAAATTTCAACATTCTATTCTGGTATCATGAAAACGTGAAAGTATGAAAACATGGGTTACACTCTCAGGTGATTCATAGGGGAATGGGCTGATGTCACAAAATAATTTTCAGGTAGCATCATGAATACGTACCAATTTCTAAAGGCCTCTCTACTAGAAGTATTAAACAGCTTATGATGTTATTTTATGAACAAGTGAGAGGTTAAGAAAAACAGGCAAAATAGTTTTGAGATGCAGTGGTATGTCAATGAATTAGAAAATATTTTTAGAACTTACCCATTTTAAATGAAAGTTAGCATATATATCTTCTAGGGTCAACAATTTTTTTCATTCATTAATGTACAGAGAAAATAAGCACCAAGCACTTACCTTTCCCAGTATTTGTGATTTAGCTCCAAAAAGTCATCTAATTTTGCTATCTCTTTGAGGTACTGAGTTAATTTTAAAAGTTCTTTGTCTTTATCTCGATTTAGATGTGCTTTCATAAAAGGCCTTATCTATTAGGAAACAAAATTTCACACTGTAATAAGGGAAAACTAAAAAACTTATACTAGGTCTATCATTTAGTTTCCAAGAATAAAATATCACCAAGGACATCAAAACTAACAATTATTTTTATATTAGCCTAAGTATAGTGAACAGAAAGTCAGGAATAATATTTACAGTACAAATTAAAAGCTCCTTCCACCTATTTTATCTACATCCTTCAAGTCCGAAACTGACACTACCAGTTTTCGCACAGCACTTGAAACACCATGAGGTTACTCTACTTTACAAAATGATGCACAACTTTTTCCCCATGATTTTAGGTGCTTTTTACTAATTGATTTCATTTACATTACTTCATTTATAAAAAACATTTAACCTAATAATGTGTCTGCACGTGTCCCCCCCCCCCCACCCCAAAGCCTCACGTGGTCATGGCAGGCTTCTAGAGTTTGTGACTGATTTACGGTCCAATACTGGGATTAAGAGTGTGAGTGCTACACTTTCCCTAGTGTGGGTAGCCTACACACAATATAAGGGACAGAAAGAGTCTTCTCTCGTGTTTTGTCTCTTGCTGCTTTTGCTGTCTTCCAGCTGCCAAGAACTGTTCTTCCTCTGCCATGCTACCCTGCCTTGGAGCCAGCCGAATATGGGCTGAAACCTCCACAAACTGTGAGCTAAATAACCTTTCCTTCCTTAACTCTGGGCATAGAGTATTTTGTCTCAGCAATGAGAGAAAAGTAACTAAAGCACCCAAATACAAGCTTGATCTAACTGGAAAGTGATGTAAATTTTAAGTGATCATTCTCACTTCAGTATTTTTCTATGAAATTTTTAGACCTGAAATATCATTATACACATACATATATTGCCTGTTTTCTGCTACATTTAATCATAAATATTTTATCACTAAACTTCCACACAAATTGTTTAATTTCACAAGTTTCTCATAAAAAGTCGTATTTTCAAAATTTTTAAGGTTGACCTGTTATGGATTAAAAACTGGTCAACTGAACACCAGCTGAATTAAATCAGCATGGTGTTAAGTATAGATGGTCCACCTGAGAAAGGCTGCCAGCATAGACATGGAAAAGAAGTGCCAGGTGTTGCTGTCTGAGCCGCTGGTTCTCCTGGAGGAGCTCATCATGACTAGCTTCCCCAGTGTGAGTTCCACCATTGTCATCAGAGGAGCTTGGGACCTTGCTGGTGAGAGTGGCTGTGGTTCACTTTGGGGGAGCTCTGGCTCTTACATCGAGCATTGCTTCCTTGCTCTGGAGGGGAAGATGTGTGCTGTTTAATCTCCGGGAGAAACTTGTCATGCGGGCTTTCTGGCATGTGTTCAACTGTTATCACTGGAGGAGCTCGGGACCTCTGTATCGCTGAGGATGACTGTGGTGCTTTTCAGGACAGCCCTGGTCTTTATTATGAATGTGACTTCTCAGCTCCAGTGTAGAACCCTCAACCTACCAGCACAGCTCCTTCACCCTGCTGGCATAGACTTTCTAGCTTCCCCTGCTAACCTTTGGGTCTTCCCATCACAGATTCGTAAACAGACTGGTATGAGTCCTTCTCGTGGGCTCTATACCTCCAGCTGGACTCGTGGGAGGCATTGTCACAGGTTCTAGGATTTTACCTGGACTCATGCAGGACATTGCTGTGGGATCCAGGCCCTTGGCTGAATATTCTGTGTCTTTAGTGTTGTGGACAGATTTTCTGCACTTTCTTGTGTTAACTCTGGATGATCATCATAAAATATTATTATAAATTCTGTGTCCTGATTCTAATTGTTCTCCTCACAACCCGACTATAACACCTATTTTGTAATCAAAGGCATTCTTTTAAGAAGCATTACTTCAAACTGTATGTCAGGACAGTGGAAAAATCAAAACAGAGGATTGTATGTATCTTGACGTGGGTGGCAGTTATATATGAGTTATCTTTACAACAGT
Source organism: Dolichotis patagonum (assembly GCA_004027295.1). NCBI lineage: Eukaryota > Metazoa > Chordata > Mammalia > Rodentia > Caviidae > Dolichotis > Dolichotis patagonum. Next base: position 93,609 of record PVJX010002771.1, read on the forward strand.
TAAGCAGTAAATTCTATGTTACTACCTCAATAAAGAGTGTTACTTTCCTTTTAAAGAGATCAGTTCAGTATCTTCATACAATTAAGATGGTCTTTCAAAATTTTTAATTTTAAATGAAATGGTATGTCTGGAATTTGCTTTCAAATATTAAGGAGGCAGAAAGTATGGAGCAAACAAAGTTACATGAATTTATAAGCCTCTTAGATGATACACACACAGGATTCATTATATAATATGTAGTTCTGTATATTCAAATTTTTCACTTATAAACTATCATTTTAAAAATTTCCTTATTTCAATGTAATAAATATATATTAATAAAAAATATAAAAGCACACTTTTAAGAAAAAATAAAATTTCTCAACAAAAAAAACTGGAGAATAACAATAGGTAGCACACTGTATTGGTATCATGATCTTAAAAGAATGGTCCAAATGTTACTAGAATACAAGTCACAGACAAAAACTCTTACAAATAAGAAACAAAAGGATAAAACTTTCTTCTCGATGAAGAGAAACTAGTCATATAAATGAAACAACATATATCTTAAAATATTTTTGAAATAATGGAATAGATAATTTAGGGATTTATTTGCATTTCTCCCTACTTCCTACTTACCTAACTTCCACTTCGATTTACATATTTTTTTCTTTTGAGTTTCATTTCTTTAACACACACACACAGACACACACACATACACACACAGGGTTGGGCATGTTGTTTAGTGGCAGACCTTGGGTTCAAGCCTTAGCACTATAAAAAAATCAAAATAACAAAGTCACATGCTGGGTGTGGTAGTGCATGCTTCTACTCCAAGTACTCTGGAGGTTGAGGCAGGAGCATTGTAAGTTGGGAGACCAGCCTGGGCTACAAAGCAAGTGAGAGCCTGTCTTAAAACAAAACCTAACAATTCTCCTAAAGTTCAAAGAATGTAAGAAATGAATAAATCATACTTAATAAAGTTCTAATTTATCCTTATTTCACATGGAAAAAAGCAGTTACTGTACACAGTGATGCTAAGGATGGTGCTCATCCTAGCACTTGCCTAGGGTGCTCAAAGGCCTGGGTTAGACCCTGACATCACAAAACATCAAAAAACAAGTAACATTCAATCGTTGTCACTTACTAAAATAGCAAGAATAATAAGCTAAAGAAGTTCACAACTGTATTTATCAAGAGTAGCAGTTTTAGACATACTCGTCTTATGTCACTAGAAAAACAGACTACCACCCTTATGTGGACAGAAAAAAATCTCCCAAATGTTCTGCTCTTGTTGAATGGCTAGATACAAGGAGCTCCACAGCTGTCAGCTGATCCCCCTGCTGCCTAGGGGACTGAGAAGGGCCAGCAAATGCTATTTCTCAGCAGCAGCAGGGACTACGGGGTTCCAGAAGATGCTGTGCGGTATCCTGCTTAAGTCAAGGGTGACAGTGAATGGGACGTAGTGTGATGACCCAAGAAAGGCAGTCTCTGTGTGTTCCTGGGTAACACGGGAATATATTAAAGTATTCCTTCATTCAACCCCGAAAGAATATAAAAGCAATGTGTTAACTTTTAATCTATTAGGATGTAATACATCAGTTTTCATGCTTAAAGAGCAGGAAGGAATTTAAAACTGAAACAGAAAGTCAACGGCTGTTAAAAAGATTTTCAACTCAAAGCCCCACTAAGTTATTTTTACATTCTAAACACTTGGTCTTAAGCACTACTAAGACAACGAAACTGAATTACTCCAATGATTCTGTTTCATACAAGATGAAGTAATTAAGGGCAAAAAACATGTATTAGTCACCAGACCATTTGTTTTGGCATAAGGACTGCACAGTGTAACATTTTCACAACCTCTCTCTCTCTCACTGCTAACTAGCAGGGCAGGCAACATGTATAAACAATTTGTTTCAAGTCAAAGGAATATTTTTTAGAAGCATAATGTCTAGATTAGCTCAATTCTCTTATATCACCATTTCCTTTTACAGGTTAAAAAAAAAGAAAAAAGAAGTTTTCGTGCCAGGTGCTTTGTCCATGACCAACACTCACATTTTTATATTCATGTTCACAATGCCTTGTAACATATCTCAAGCCTTAAGACGGCAGGCCTATGTTATTAAAGTTAGCTACTTAAAGGTTCTTATTTTTAGCTAAATAGATCTAGATCTGCATGAATCTTTTTGGAAATTTCTACTAAGTGCATAATAAAACTGTGAACACAAAACACAGTACTTAAGAATATTCCTCAACTTCAGAACTTCAATGCCAATGGGGACAGATCATCCATAATGACCTTAAAAGAGGCCCTCAAAAGGAGACATTCAAGGGATCACCTGCATGTCTTCAAAACACTCCTTGATTAGAATTTTTGAAGGTGTGGACTATGTATTTTTAGGAATTCAGTCCTTCAGTGAACCTAAGTAGCCCAGTTTAAAAAAAAAAAAAAAAAAAAAAACCCTACTGTAAGCTAACACAAAGAATTAGAAATCTATAACAGCATTTCTCCCTGCATTAAGAGATGAACAGAGTCCAAATACAGCTGGAAAAGTCTTCTACATACACACACAAAAAACCCAGTCTGTACCTTTTTTAAAAGCTGAAAGTCCCTTCAAAGATCACTTCTTGGGTCACGGGTTTAACTTAGTGGCAGAAGTGCCTTTTTGGCAAACGTGAGGTTGTGAGTTCAATCCCCGGTACCAAAAAAAAACAATTTTTAAACCAAAAAAAAAATTCACTTCTTAAACATTATTATTGCACCTCCTTATAAGAACAGATAATAACCATGAGTTTCATAGAAATCAGACAATAGAAATCATCAAATCTCGTCAAGATTCAAGTGTACCTTTCTGTACTCTGAACCTGGTGAATTTCACACAGAAAAGCCACTTCTTCCGAAGCCTCCAACAGAAGTCATTTCCTTAGGCTAAAGGAGCACTTTTCTTCTAAGTCAACAACTTTTACATCTGTGGCAAATCAGGACCTAGATTGGCATTCTGTCCTTAAACTATACTCACTCTACATTAAAGACCAAATCACCAATCTGTGAGGAAGGCCTCAAAATGTACTTCCTTCAAGTTTCTCCTCTCATTTTTTAAAACTACACAAGAACATAGCTGACAGAAAAATTCAAGACTAAAACTAAAATATCTTACACTAGGATTTCCACTTCAAATGGAGACTCTATCTGCATTAGTACCATGATAGAGAAACAGTTTTCTACTTTTGTATTATGCCAACATGTGAGCAACCATGAATACCAGAAATTTTTAATTTTCAAGTCCATCTCTTCCCAATTTTATGCTGCTGTCAGGTTTAGAATGTCACTATCATATCACACAAGTTTCACGTGACTGCATGCCAAGATCATCACTGAACCAGGCACCAGCCATTTACACACATGATCTTGGGCAAGTCATGAATTTTCTCGTTCTCAGGCTGTTTCTAAAGTTAAGAAAGCAGACAAGATGATTGGGCTCTTTCTAACCCTGACATTTTATAGTTCTAAAATCTGCACTTGGCCATATGAATTTTCAAAACCTTAGTTTGAAAAGGAAAACAGACACCATTAGTTCCAGCTATCCAGCTGTATTCCCAGCAAAACATTTAATAATTTCATTTCTGCTACTAAAACTCAGTAAGCCTAGGGCGCTCCCACAAATCTAACTAAAAATAAAACACTTGGAGCCACTTGTGGTGGTACACACCTGTAATCTGAGCACTCGGCAGCAGGCAGGAAGAACACTGATTTGGAAGCCAGCCTGAACTAGAGTGAGTTCACAACCAGCTGAACTCCCTAGCAAGACCTTGTCTCCACCAAAGTAAACAGACAATAAAATAAAACACTTGGAAGTGTTGGCTATGACTTCTACGCAGAAGTCATATTGTTTATTTTCATATGTAAACTTTTCTTACCTATGGCCATGCGTCACTTAATAAAAAGGAAACTTGCTCTTAGGCAATTTCATCGCTGTATGAAAGTCACAGAGCACAGCACACCCTAATAAGAATTTAGATGTTACCGCCTATTGCACGCCAAGTTCACAGGATGTGAGGACTGTATAGTCTGTTGCTCCTAGGCTACAAGCCTGTGCAGCATGTTACTACACTGAATACTGTAGGAAACTGTAACACAGTGGTAAGTCTTCATCTAAATAAAGATAAGACACAGTAAAAATACTAAGAGATAGAAATTTTTTTCAGTTTCTATATAATCTTATGGAAACACTTTCAGACGTGATCGATGACTGAAAACAGAATTACTTAATGGCACTTGACTGCATTTTTGAAAATTTATGAAACGCTATAGTGCTGAAAGTTCTACAATAAAAGTCCAGATTACACAAGCATATAAAAGTATATCTTACCTTTAGTCCATTCTGTGGGTTCATTAGAAAATTTCTTCCTATGTCATCAAACATAATGGTATTTTTCTTGCTGTAAAACTCGGAAAACTTTCCCCAAATAACACCGAGAGGCTTTACCTTAGAGCAAAAGTTTAGGTTTAATTCCAGACTTATCAATGGTTAATCCTTTCTCAAAAGCAAGGCTACCACTAAATGGTAAAACAAAGCCACAGTTCCGTTTCTCTAAGATGATGACACCTATGTGAGCTGATCGTGGACAACACAAATTCAAAGCAGGATGTCAATTTGCAAAGTCTGTATGACTGAAAAGGCTCTTCATGTGTAATGGAACAAACACATTCTAAGACTTTCCATAATTTTAACATGAAAATTCTGAGATAACTACAGAATTCTAGGGGTAACTACAAGAGTAGTTATTTAGTTTTAAAAGGATCTAAAGCAAAATTCTTTAATGTCTGCAAAGCAGCCATACAACTTCCTGGGCTATTGCACACCCTCTCAGAGCTTGAGAGTTACATGGGGTCTATTTACAACTCCAGAATAGCACAGTGAGGTGAAATGTACCTGGCTCTTTTGGTACTTTAAATATTTTGAGAAGAAACTGTCTTACCCAAGCCTTTCTAGTGTGCTACGATCTCCACAGTTCCTGCTGCCGTGCTTCCAAAAGGCATGGACTATGTTTAGTTCATCTCTTTATTACCAGCAGTGCCTCGCAGGGCTGTGCAGATAGCTGTGTTCAATCCTGCCAGTAGTTACTTGGGGAGTAAACAAAGTGAAAACTCCTCCTCTTTTTAGCCCAGTCCTTTTCTCTGATGCTTCTAGTTTCTGTTCTCTAGGGCTACACAAACGTCACCCCAAATGTATTAGGAAGTACCTGCTTTTATTAGTATTTTCATATAGGGCAAAGTGGGTTGTTTCTACTGTCTTCCCTGATGATATTCAGTATTTTTCTCACCTGCTCTGTCAGGCAAAATTGTGCTGTCATCATCACAAGACAATTACCCCAGACCACTGTGCCTTCTTGACAGTCCTACTTCATTAAAATTCAAATCATTTAAACTCAAATTCATTTTTCTATGTCAAGTTATATGACAATACTCATTTTCGATGTCAAAACTGTCACTTTACTATCCACTCAGATGAATTTCTAAACTCCATGATTTATCCGATCACTATAAATACAAAAAGTACACTAGAAAATAAGCATGTCTTTAAATAATAGTAAAACAAATTCTTACATCTATCAGTCCTCTCCTTGGGGTATGCACTGTTATCATAGCAGCGCTGTCCAACATGAAGGTAATCTTATAATTTGCATTTGTGCTCACTCCCAGTTCCTATAACATAAGTGTTCATGAGATTAAATAATAGGGAAAATTCAAGGATATACTATTCCAGCTGCAATTTCCCCAAATCCCAACTTTCTATACCACTGGCCATTCATCTCACACTAAACTACCACCAAGTATTTTAACTTCATTTAGTTAAATCAACAAATAGTAGTCTGAAGAAAATAAACCAGAAACAAACAAAAAAACTTACTGTAAAATGGGGAGGAAAAAAAAGGGGAAAGTTTTTCTTGAAAATAGCTTAGGCATTCAGTAGAAGCCACCATGACACAGACTTTAAAGATATTTCTATCCCTGATATTCACATTTATTTATCTACTAAATATCTGCCAGTAAGAATGAAATTTAGTTTCAGAACTTTTAAAAAGACAAGTTTCAAAACATTTTAAAATAGCTGTTTCTAACACTTACTTTCATTTTAGCTTCAATCCACTTCATGTTTGTTGCAGCTAAAATATGAGGAAAACACAAAACATATAAAAAGTTTGAATTTCACTTAAAAAATCAATATACATAAATTTTCAAAGATGAGTGCATCACAAATAATAGTCCCTAACATCACAGATAATAGTCCTAGTATATGTATGGTAATTTCCTTTTAAATAGTCATCAAAAAATAAATTTTCTCTACTAGAAATAAAGCTTAAACAACTTTTACCTGTAAAATACAGTTAAAAAGCACTCAAAAGAACTCTGAACCACGGAAATTGGTAATACCTAAATTCCCAATTCCAACTTAAATTTGGAATGTCTGGATTTTAACTTCCTTCCACGTTTCTAATTCCAGGAAATGTGTGTGTGTGTGTGTGTGTGTGTGTGTGTGTGTGTGAATATGAACATATTAAGGTTATGTGTCAAAAATTTATGCTAAATAGCTAGGTCCAATGAAAATCTGCACTTCTCATGTTTAGTGAACAATGCTGAGTGCAGCAGCTTGCAACAAGGAAAGAGTCAAAGATATAACTCAGTGGCACAGCACCTGCCTGCAAATGCGAGGTTTTAAAGTTCAATTCCCAGTACCAAAGAAAAAAAAAAAAGAAAGGAAGAAAGACAAATTTATAAACTATATACCTGTGTTGCATACCTGCTCACTGTCAGACATTGGCCAATTTTGTCACTGCTAACACTGAATTACAAACCATCTCTATGTGCTCTCCTGGTCCCAAGTTAACTGAACTAAACTATATAGACATTACCAAGAAAAATGTTTAAGAAGAGGGAAAAAGTAGTTTAACATAGTTAGCTATGTTTATGTGTCTATGTATGTAACGATGAAAGAGGTAATCTGTGTCAAGACAAAAATATTCAGCACATACACATGAAAAGCGAAAGAATTACCTTAACATGCAAGACTGATCAGTTGAACTAAAATTTTAGAGAATACATTATCTACAATGAAAGCATATATAAAACCGGGATTTTTAGAAGAAAAATTAGTATTCTGTGTCCACAATTCCCAGATGCAAAAGAAACTCGAAGCTAGCAATTTCTCATGATTAAATAACTACTAGATGTGAAACATGGAACAGGCTGCAATACTGATTCCTGATTTCAGTTGCTGGTCCATCTGAGGTACATAACCACACATGCAACTCGGGAACTGTACATACTCCATCTCCATCATTCTTATTTCCCCTTCCTCCCACCGTCCTCTCTCTTCCCCAGATTACCTTCCATCTTCATGAAGTCTACCTCATGTTCCCTACTATCTTTATTGTCATCTTTACCTATATTTTGGGTTTACCATTATTTTTAAGCAAGGAGACTAAGGTTCTGAGAGATTAAGTGGCCTGTCAGCATTACACAGTAAAGACAGCCAGAATTAAAAGCCTAGTTTATTCAGTTCCAAAGTGAAGTGCCCTTACCAACACACTGCCACAAAATATAATTTACAAAAAAACCCTTAAATATATAAAAGTTCTTTAAACTTTTAAGATAAACTAGTTTTAAGATAAATTTTCTCAAATGTCTTCTCAGATTGTCAGTTGTACAATAAAAATCTGCTCAGCAGGGATATCTTTCCCCCTTACAATATTAAACCAGAAAAGTATCAATATTTTTTGAGATAATATTTTTAGTATCCAAAAAATACATGTAGCTTACACCAAATAACAATGTCATAATCTTGCTTTATAGTTCAGGTTTGAACCACTACGTAGCCCAGGACGCTCTTGAACTCATGGCAATCCTCTTGCCTTGGCCTCCCAAGTCCTGGGATTACAGATGTGCACCACAACACTCAGCTAGTTCAAATTATCAAATTTTTAACACGCTTTTAATCTTAACAGCTGTGAACTTCTATTATCACTGGACAATGAAAATATTCTTAAGGATAATTACAAAGGAAATTTACAGACTATAACCCACTATCTGGCTTCTCATCAAAGACCTCGTTCAACTAAATACAGTATAGTACTTTTAATGGATGCCATTTTATTTAATTCACAATGAGAATTCCTCTCTGCTTACAATATTGCCAAGGAGTAACTTTAAATGTTCGTACAAATATGGGATGTAAATCAGTGCACTGCTTTATTTTTCAAGAAACTTTTGGCAAAAATAAATATGAATTGAAGTAAACAGTGCCCTTAGTAACATCACAGATTCACATTTTAGAGAACAAGCATTATCTTATCATCGACTTGTATGTTTTAGTGACCCACAGAGCACAATAGGAGTAACACTACATCAGTCTGTGTACCAATTTTCTTTATGTAACCTATATAGCCTTTTATTTCTGTAGAGTTATATCACTGTGGTTTAAAAAACATCTTTCTCCAAGTGTTTTGAAACTGGAGTAAGCAAGAAAGCAAACAATAATACCCTGAGGTACCAAGGATTCCACAGTAAAGATCAGAAAAATTTCTACTCTAGGTCAGGACATTAAGAAAATAAGTTCATTTTCATTCTGACACCATAATCTATTTTTGCCCTATACTAAAACTACTTTGATTTTATGTGACAAAATATAGGTATGTTTCTATACATGCCAGAAAGCTAAAAAATGCTTAATTTTATGAATTTCCTTTAAAAAGAAAACTTCCAAATTTAAATAGTTCTTTTTAACTCATGTTTTATACAGCAGAATAATATCAGGAACAACCTTATTTCCATAGAAATCCAAAAAATACATGTAGCTTACACCAAATAACAATGTCATAATCTTCATATGCAGATGTTAGAAATTCATGAAGATATGGCCGCATTAATTCTACCCCAGTCTCTGCACAAGACCTATGGTCTAAAACAAAATTGATCAGACATGATTATTAGTTTGTTACTGTGGACAAGTTGACACTGAAATTATTATGAAATGTAGTAATTATTAAATGTAACATAAACATTCAATTGCACACTGCTTCAAGTTGAATTAGACTGACAGATACATCTTTCAAAACAAAATTTAGTATCTTTGAGCTCCAGTTTTTATTGATCAAAGCACAAAGAGCAAAACTGAGAAATCTGGCTTATAAAAGTTGTAATTTTTTTCTCATTACTCTCTAAAGTTCAGGTATTAATTGTGAAAATGACGTTTAGTAATTACTTTGCAGATATAACCACATTCAACTAAAAGGACACGATTAATTTACTTACTACATATTAAAAAATAAGTACGTAAGTTATGAAATACATTTAATGTCTAGGAATAGAGGTAAATAAACTGCAGTATCAGTAAATACTTCTTTCCAATAACAGAGGATGAAATAACATCTTTCTTTTTCTGTGGACATGATAAATTTCAAATTCAAAAACTGCCTGAATATAATTAAGCAGAAACAAAAGATAAAATATCCAAAATGACTTTTTAAATATGCTTCATAAAAAATGTGTTAATCAGAAACTACTACATTAAATTATGATGCATCGATAAAGTACAACACTGTATGATATGTATTTATATTCACAGCAAATAATATTTAATGACTGAGATGATGTTCTATCTATAGTTAAGTAAAAGAAAAGAAAAAGCAATACATACACATACACTAGAAGATACACACCAAAATATTAAGAGTGGTCATCTTTGGGTCTTGAAATTACAAATGACTTTTTTTCATCAGTATTTCCTACAGTGAATGATTTACTTTTGTAATAATAAGAAAAATTTTCAAATATTTCATGTGAACCCTGAGTTGCTGGAAAAAAACAAACAAAAGAAAAACAAAAGTTGTTGTGAGAAACAGAAGATGAAAAGCATTATTAACTGACTTACCAAACAAGGTATAATCAACATCTAGTACCAACAGCTTTTTTCCTTCCCTGGGAGGATTCAGTATTTCCACTTTATATTCTTTGACTCTGCGAGAAATTTTCAACAGATTTTCTTCCCTAATGGAAAAAAATGAAATCAAATGAAGCACTCATTTTCCCACGTGACAATTCCTTCTAGAGGAAAAGGTGCTTACCTGTTCTCCACTTCAACTACTTCATCTTCAATATCAAAGTCATTAACAACATCATCGTTATCAGGGGGTGGACCTAAGACATCTTCCTATTAAGACAGAAAAGAGTTTTACCATACTACCTTTAACATAACAAATACATTCACAGCATAAAAAAAAAAAAAAAATCAAATGAAATACAATTTGAGTTCAAGAACCTTTCAAATACACACTATGGGAAATTTTCCATAATTAATAACTCATTATATGTGTCCCCTGGACAGATTTACCATGTTCAATTTGACCAATTGGGTTACTACTATGCTTAAAATTAACTACATACTAAAAAGTTCCCCAGCTCTTATTTCCTGCTGAGTTAATACCATACTCAATATACAGCTTTTATTTTTCATTGACATGGAGATTCATAATTATACCACAATTAAAATTATAAATCAGAGTATCTTCAAAAGGACAAATGGTAACAAAAGTAAACATTTACCAAGCTCTCCTCACGAGTTCCCATCATCATGATTTTAGTATTTGGTTTCAGTTTGAGAGCTCCAAGCTTAACATCATTTTCTGCAGGTTTGCCTACAATACAAGCAAATGACTGTTTTCTCACTAAAGTCCAGGTGCTAGTTTCACTATTCCATTATACAAAACCCTAACATTAAAAGGTTCAGTGCAATTGCCACAGCAGTTTTGGGATTCTGTTGTTGTTTTGTTTTCTTACATTAACAAATTATTACTGCTGAATTAGTCCTATCTAGGACTAAGAAGTCACAACTAATCCAAGTTTTGCTCATTTTATCCTAGAACACTCTTATTCAATTAACTACACATAAATTCATGTTTTATGGTTCAAGATGAAGACAATACTTTGTCAGGAAGCCTTGAAGATCAAGTGCCTAAAATAAACTACAGACTTACTGTTACTCAAAACTCACCCTTCAGTGGTAAGACAAAATGGTAAGTAACACAAAAATCTCTTTAGCTGGATATGAACATTACCTACAAATGTTAAACATCACTTTTACTTTTGAAACAGGAAAGATTATTCGTGGAGAGTACAAGGCCCAAGCTGTAACGGAAACACTGTGCTAAAATGCAGTGTTAGAAAATAAAATGACATTTCACCTGAGATTTCTATGCCAAAGCTTTAAGAAGCAAACACGTACTGTCAGAGGAATACAAAATAATCTTACTGGTGGCATTCTCAAGTAAACTTTCACATTAACATTTTTACCACTAAACCAATTTTAGAAAAAAAAAGAAAAAATTATTTAAAGAAAGGTGATAGCAAATATAAAAATTCATAAATATCAATGCAAAAGATGCACAGTAGGGAGAATTACCTTTCACTTTGAGCCCAAGTAATTTCTGGCGTTCTGGCAGCACTCCAGTGAGGGTCTTGAGAAACTGTTTGAGATCGAGCACAGTATCTTCCTCTGAAAGTGTGGTCACTGAATATTCCTGTCCACCCCATTTTACAATGATTGGGAGAGCCATTTTTGAAGCATATGAAGAGGTAGTTTTCCTTCAGGAAGAAATACCTAGAACAGCAAGCATACACACAAAGGAACAAGTTAAAACAGACATAACAAAGACAAACTTTTAACTCTAAGTCTCAGAAGCAGGTGGAGTTTGAGTTCTATTTTACAATTCAATGGTACAGAAATGCAAGTTTCTGCCTACAGACATGCTCCCTAAACACTAAATTACTGACATTAAGAGTTAAAATTACCCCACTATCCCAATTTTTGGCCTACACTTAATGTCTCCTAATACTCTACCACAATCTCCCTGAGGAAAGAGGTAAGGTACAGTAATTGGCTACTTTTCTCCGTTTTGCTTGGTTAGGATTACAGGCAAGTTCCACCATGACACAATATCATCTTTCATTTAATGTTTGACAGGTAGTGCCTTGTAATCATTACGAGGAGCACAGACTTTAGAGTCAAACTTCAGAGTCTGGTTCAGATTCCAGCTTTCCTACTTACTAGTTGTTTGACTCTGGAAACAACTTGTCTCAGTCCCCAGATTTTATCACCTGAAAAATAAGGATGATATACCTACTTCTCAGGGTTCTTACAAAGATTAAATCTGTTAACGTTTAGAAGTCATACTGTGTAATACTATGGTAAGGTGATACTACAATAGGTAGGTATTGCTTAAATAAATTTAAATCTGAACATTTACTATGTTCCAGGCACCATGCTAAATATGGAAAAAGTTGTTATGTTTCATATTTTATGAAATGGCCAGTTTTACACAATCTCATTTAATAAGGTTGTCTGATAAAGTATTCCCCCTTTAAAGAAATAAGATCTAAGAAGAGACATAATCTGCTCGTGTGTACATAGTGGGTAAACAGGTCTTCCAAATAAATCTCAATACCCTACAACTCCCTTATGATAATTGTTTTTTCTTTGAATGGGACCTACAGGAGTTAAGGCAACAAAGTTTCAATAAATACAAAACCCACAGGCACAGTTCTAAGCATACAAATTTTACATAGTAACTGTTCTCTTAACAACAATTAAGTTGATAAGTCAATTTATTCCTCATAAAGCTTTCTACTTTTCATAAATTCATTTCACCATAGATTAGATTTCTGAGTTTGCTAATCTTGAAGGAGTAGTGGTCTTCCCAAGTGTTTTCAATTATTTGGTGAAACATTTGATTGCACTAGTCATGCAATGATTGCACCCAATACTAAGTGAGAAGGCAAATTTTAGTCTCAATATGCAAAAATAATTTGGAAAAAATATCTCCTTTTAACATGGCCACTAGAAGAGAGTATCATAAACACACCTTTACTTATATGAATACAATCATATTTGTATTTACTCATTTCATATTTACATACATACTTACACTTACTCTCTTAGGTTTATAATCCGTTCTACTGAAGGTATAAAACAAGTATGTTAATTTAGGCAACCTATTCCATTTTACAATTTGTTCTAACAAATGTTATGATCTGCAATAAAAAGTCAAATGGACTTGGGAATCAAACTAAAATGCTTTAAGGAGAGGGGAATAAAAATGATTATTTATAAGAACTATAAATAAAAACATCCAGCACTAATACACACTGTGATGGGCAGGGCAGGGCAGAGGAGAGTTCGGAGTGAGACCACCTTGGATCTAAGAACTTGGATAAATCATGTCTCTTCTAGTCTATGCTTACCAAAGTGTGGCCCTGGACCGATCAACAGCATTGACCTCACTTGGTAACTTGTTAGCAATGTAATCAAGATGGAGAGAATGATCTAACACTTTGTTTTAACTGGCCTCACCCCACCATCTCTAAAGCATGCCACAATTTGAGAGCCACTTCTCTGGACTCTTGTGTTTTACACTGAAGATAGTTCACAGTCCTCTGGACAGTTCTGAAGTTACTGGACCTCATTTCATCACTGTTGAGATCATGCACAGCCAAGTGTAGTATTGCACACCTGTAATTCTAGTTCCTCGGGAGGCCGAGGCAGGAGGATTCTAAATTACAAGTCAGCCTCGGCAACTTGAGTGGGACTTTGTCTCAAAATAAAGTGTGAGAATGCAGCTCAGTGCTTCCCTGGGATTGCTGAGGCTTTGGATCACGCCCTAATACCACAAAAGAAAAAGGGGGCGAGAGGAAGGAAGAGAAGCAGGGTGGGATCATGAGCACTAATGGGGCAACATGATATAAACGTATGAAAAATTATGGGGGTGTGGGATACGGGGTTCCCAAACCCAAAGAATAACGGCTTAACACATGTGTTGGCTTTTCCTAGTGAATTCCTATCTCTGGGACTCAGTCTTCTCAAGCAATTGGTATTGTGACAGCACTAAAGAAAGAGCTATATGATGATGGTGTGACAGAGCTACACTCCACAGTTTAACTAAATTACCTAATTTACTCTTCACAACCCTGAACTGACTATTGTCCTCTTTATACCGACTAGAAACCTGAAAAATAAACAGCTTGCCAAGAACGCAAAACTAAAGAGTAGCAAAGGCGACAGTTGGAAAGCACAGCAGCAAACGTAACTTCTGGCACTGAAAGGACGGGGGTAACTTTTCGACGAGTTTAACCTCAGGTAACTGTCAAGTACCGTCGATTCCTTGCCAGGAAGACAATACATCAACCACTGCGAGACGGTGCAGAGGAGAGAGCGGCACAAAGGGGCCGGTAAGGGGCAGCCTCAGGAGACCGGTACCAAGAAGACGGGTAAGTTTTCAACGAGGAGAGGAAGGAGACAGACACGCACAAGACGAGTGAAGCTGGGAACCCGAAACAGACAGCAGCGCGGGAGGCCTTCGAAGCCCGGGCGGGAAGGCTGCGGGCTCCATCGCCCGCCGGCCAGGGCCGGGGTCGGGGCCTGGGCGCAAGTCTGACAGTCACGGCCCCCATCCCGTCGCGGACGGCCGCGGGGCGGGCTAAACGGCGCAGGCCGCACAGTCGCGACTCCCGGCCCCGACGCATCTCCAAGGGCAGCGCGCCAGGCTGACCGCATCCTCTCACCTGGAGCGTAGCAGAACCAGCTGCAACGGACGCAGAAACCGACCGCAGCGGAACCTCGGAGGCCGGAAGTGATGGGCGGGGCCGGAACCGGCAGGAAACCGGAAGTGGGTGGTTTGAAACGGAAACGCGCAGGGGACGAAGCAGTTATTTCCTTTTTTTCTAATTAGGAGCAATGTAAACTAGCCGTTGACAGGGATTTCCACTGAGCAACGAGGAACTCAGTCCTTTCCGAGACCTTGATGGCTGTGCCGATGCCCGCGATCCCGGAACAGCCGCCTGTTCTGCGCATGCGCCCAGGCTGATGGGCTGGGGGCGGGGTGGGTTTTCCGCCGGGTGACGTCCCTTGCTTTGTTTCTCCAAAGTGAGAGCTGGGTGAGGCTCGGGTCTGTGGCTTCTGTTGTAATGATGGTTTCATGGGCTTCGGGGTTGTGATAAGTATGACTGTACCATGATCAGAATGAGGCCTAAAAGGCAACCGTGGAGAAATGCGGAGTCGGAACCACATTATTGCTGCAGAAGCCGCCAACACTAATAATTTAGGGGGTTAGGAATTTTACCTATCCAAGGAGGATAGCGGGAGCTAGAAAAAAGGATGAGCAAGACTGAGTCAGAGCCAAGGAAGCAAATCTGAATGTGACAGATTGAATTGCGATTACCACAGTCTTATATCGCATCTCCACCTGCCCAACCCCACTTCCCTTACAATTGAAATGACGAAAGAATTTCAGATTTTTAATGGAAATTCAGAACAATCCATGCAGTGAGTTCCTAAGGGTAAGACTTACTGTTATGCCAAAAAATTTATAATAAATAAAAAATTTAAAAATCGTAGCCCACTGGATTGGTGTATATGATGCCTCATTAAACTTTGATTTTGAAAGGGAAGAAAAATCCTAAAAATAATGTTGACATTATTTTTCATTTGACAACAATGTAAGAGATTCCTGTTCCCCTCTTGAAAGTGACAGGAAGCAAAGAGCCAACAGTCCCCTAGTAGCCAATATTTTACATCCTTCCCTCCCACTTAGTAATTAATCCCTGCATTAGTAATTTGTGAATATCTCCTCATTCAAAAAAAAGTCCAATGTCTTGCCCTCTTCGGGAAAAAGAAAATACTAAATTTTTTAAATGTACAAAAGTCACTCATTTGTAGTAAGTACCATCAGTCAAAAGATAAGAGATTTGTAGTAAGTACCATCAGTCAAAAGATAAGAGACTGGTCTCCAGAAGGAAGGCTTTTTTTTTTAAACCCTCGCTTTGGTTACCCTCTCAGTAGGTGTTTCACTACTGTATTTTTCCTATTGTGATTAGAGAAGCTTATGCTTATTGATCACATGCTGATACACTGGTAGGACAATACTATTCATACTGAGGTTCCTTTCCATTGTTTATGGTAGAAAAGACATGTGACAAGGAATCTCTAAGTTAGGTATTACCTCAGTGTAAATTTAATAGTTGCCAAGCATTAAACAGTGTTTCTCAAAGAATTAGGGTGGCAGGGTAACAAACAGCCCATCTAAAAGTTGGTTTCAAGTTTTCTTTTGCCCGTATCTCAGTTCCTCGAAGTCAATTTCTATTAGGTTAAACATTCATGGAATAAAAAATATTATTAACAAGACCCTTAATGTAGATCAAAAGGTCTTAGGGAATAAGCTCAGTAACTAAGAGAAACTACAAAATAGACCTAGGAAAGGACATACAGCAACTAATAACTGTCACAAAGAAGAGAGAAATTTTTCTTTCCTGTTGCCCTCTGGATCCTCTCTTCTAAAGCATGAAGAATATTATGCTTGTCTTTTCCTCATGTCTTTTCAGCAACTAAAAATAACTGGGAGGCCTGGTAGATAAGTTGTCAATTCTAAGAAAAAAAAAGAAATATAAAACCAATCTTACAAATTCAGATAATCAGCTGTAACCATGTTTGTTTTAGAAGCTAGCAGGGCATCCCTACTTCTGGGCCAGGAATTCATTGCTACCATTTTAGCTTTAACTCCCCCATACCTGTTTTTCCCCTTTACTCAGACCATTTTCTTCATTTAGCAGCTGCCTTCTCTTAGATCTGTTTGGCTTGTAAAGCTTTCTTTCTCCCAGTTGGAAAACATTCCTTCTTTTTTTTTAAATTTAGCTCACTATAGCACTTTACCGCTTGCTTTTAATACCTACTCCCTTGTATTTTTCTTGCCCGCAATCAAGGAGCTAAAAAAAAAGCTGCCCCAGAAGACAGATTCTACAGGCTTTTAACTAAGCCTGGTCTTCTCTATTCCGTTTGCTTTCCTGAAACAACTACTTAAAACTTCTACTCTCTTCAAACCTCAGACAGAAGAATTTACCTCTTTGCTCTAGGCAGATAACATTGTCCTGTATTTTTGTAGTTCCTCTTCAAACTTTTCTAAATCTAAGCTCTTCTTTTGCTTCTCTTTCTGCTGAGGCAACTCCCTTTCCTCTGAAGTCAACCCTTATACATGTGTTCTGGTTTCTTCCTTCTCAAGAAACTTTAAAGTTCAATGTCCTCTCCGCTTGCTCTTATAGTTTTAACTTCCTTCTGATGGCTCATTTGCTTTAATGACAAATATACCTTGGTATTTTTCCATCATAGCTACCAACCTTTGTTTTCACAGATGGATATTTCAAAGAACTGTCTACAGTTGTCTAAACTTGATGTACTGTGTAATTATGAATTTCATCAAGATAGTAATGGTTGAGTGACAGTCTTTCACTGTAAGTTTTGCAAAGAAATGATATAGGAGACAGAGTGTGGCAAAGCTGGCTGGGGGAATGAACAGGACCTGTCACACAATCACGGGATAGTGCCAAAGAATTCTCAGGACAGGGTATGTGGAACCTCTCTCACTGGCTCCTGTTACATGTGCATGCTATAAAAGAAGACAAGATCCCACTATCATGAATTCCTGTGGTAATCCACATTATTACTTCTTAGATGCAGCATGTACTTTTATTTTTGCTTTTATCTTCCTTCTCTCTTGTTCTTCCCAAGTTCACTCTGAAGAGCCAGCTTGTCCCTCACCCATTCACCCTTCACTTTTCAAATAGACTTTTTAGCACTGTTTTTGGCTTTTCTCATCCAATTATTTGTTCAAGGCAAGAAGGGCCTGGAGCCAAGTGTGTTGGTGCATGCCTGTAATACCAGCACTTGGGAGGCTGAGGTAGGAGCATCACTTTGAGTTTCAGGCCAGCCTGGACTACTGCACAGTGAGTTCGAGGCCAGCCTGAGCTACATAGCAAGACTCTGTCTAAAAAAAAGAAAAAAGAAAGAAAAAGCTGGAGTACTTTTGATTGGTGAGCCATTTCTAAAGAAACTACCTAATAACAGAAACAGACTATATCTGTTTTATTCTCAGAGCCTAATATCATGTTAGCTAAAGTTAGTGTTCCTTAAATATATGCTGAGTACATTAATTCTAAATGTTAAATAATAAGGGCATATTAGATAATGATGCATATTATTCATGTAATAATCCCTATCAATAAATGATTACAATCTGTATTAGACTCAGTGGTCACCAAAGTTCTGAAATGCATACACTTGGGATGTTGGTAGATAACAGAGCCACAGGATCTACTCAACAAATACTTAACTGAATGCATGAAATTATCTCTTTGTAGCATCCCAGAATAGGTTATCTTCATCTTCTTTATATTTGTGTTAATTTTTTCAGTGGTTTTACATTCATTTTTATATATGAAATTCATAGAGGTATTGGTATTTTTCAGCCTTCCATCACTGTAACAAAATACCTGAGATAATCATCTTAAAATAAGGAAAAGTTTATTTTGGCTCAGGGTTTCATGTGTTTGAGGACTTGCTTGGCCCTGTGCTTTGAGTATGTGGTGGCACAGGAACAAGGAGTTGAGGAACCTATTTGATTCATGATGACCTGGAAACAAGAGTGAAAAAGAGACTGGGAAGGGCTGGGATCCTAATATCCCTATCATGGATATATACCCCAATACCTAACTTCCTTCCACCACCTCCCAATATCCCACAAGGAGGGGCTGAACCTTAAAACGTGTAGGCCAGATTCAAGCTACAGCAGCACTCTGTTTTTTAAACATTCAAAGTGCACAGATGCATCCTTACCATTATGACTGTGACTACCTTTGCAAGCCTTTGCTTCATATGTTTCTATGTATTTATGTAAACACATATGTATATATACTTTTATTAAAAGGTTTTAGGAGTCAGTACCATGTGCAGGCCACTGTGGGGAGAGCCAGATGCCAACCTTTCCCTGTGAGTCAGTGCCATTCATAGACTGCAGGGGAAGAGAACAAGAAGTCACCAATAAGCAAGTCCTCCCTACAAATCAGTGCCATGCTTAGGCTACTAGGGGGAGAGCCAGATGCCAGCCCCTTCTGGTGCACTGGCTGGGAAACAAGAAGAGCCAACACTGCCCCCACCTCAGTGAACGGCTGATCTGGAGAAGCACAGTCTGCAATGATAGCTATTGAGGTAAAATACAATTTAATGCTTATAGTGTTTAGTGTTTCACTGACTTTGCAGGTCTAAAGCCAGTTGTCTGATCATCTATTCAGAGGTTAGCAACAGGTAGTGTAGCATCTATGGGTATCTCCTTCTGAAGGTGGTAGCTATTGTTAATTCCCTATCATCTTGTTTCAAAATCCTGTATTACTTTCATTGTTTTGTTAGGTTTGGTTTTATTCTGTTTTGTTTTGTTTGATTTTATTATATCTACTGGCATGTGTAGGTATTTCAAAGATAACAAGATATATTATGGTAGCCATTTTGGGTTTACTGTTGTCTTGTTTTGAAGCCCTTTATTTCATTCATTGTTTTGTTTTGATTGGCTTTATTCTATTTTATTTTGCTTGGTTTTATTCTCTTTAAAATAAAAATTAAGTACCAAAAAATGATAAAATAAAACTTAAAAGAAAATGTTTAAATAATTATAAATTCAGAGGATGTTGAATCCTATGGAATCATAATTGCCCTTAAGCCATTTTTTTGCAGTGACTACATCAATATAGCTACAGTATAACATCAAAATTCAGAAACTGACATTGACATAACATGTGTGCATGTGATTTTGTGCCATTTTAACATGTGTACATTCAGGTGATCACTACTACAATCAAGACCCACAACTAGGGCCTGGGGACTTAGCTCAGCAGCATAAGCACCTGCCTTGTAAGTGCGTGGTCATGAGTTTAATCCCCAGAACCGATTAAAAAAAAAAAGACACACAACTATTCCCTCCCCTGGAACATATCACTTACGCTACACCTTTATACTCATATCTGACTCTATTCCTTCTCACTCCCAATCCCTAGCCATTGGGCTGTTTTCTGCCTCTATCATTTTATGATTTTGAAGATGTTATATAAATGGAATCGGAGAATAAACCTTTTGAGATTGGCCTTCTCTTTTAATGTAATGCTCTTGTGATCCATTTGAGCTAGTATGTGTATTCACCATTTGTTCCTTTTTATATGTATCTATTTACCACCATTTGTCTAATCATTCACCTGTTGGTCATTGTGGTGGTTGTGGTTTGGGGCTTTTTTTTTTAAAGGGGGTAAAATTAAACACAACAAAACAACAAAACAGGACATAAGAAAGCATAAATTTCAAAGCTAGACAACCAGAGATCTTCACTATCTATCCTATTGTCTCTTGTTTTCTTCTAAATAGTTGCCCATATCTTTGCTTACAGAGAATTCATACAAAACAACATAGTCAACCTCTAAAAAGATGTCCAGATCACTGGCTCCCACTTGCTAACAGGGGCAGGGGGAAAGGGATGTTTGATTCTCAGCCCACACTCCAGTAGACTCACAGCCGCTTACGTGGGGGAGCACAGCAGCATTTAAAGGAAGTTGGCAGCTTCCTCAGGTAGCTAAACCAGCTTGTAGTTTCCCCCATACAGTTCAACCTGCAGAAAGGTGGTTCCGTGGAAAACATTAAGAAATATGGTATACCTGCCGGCACCCCAGGTACCTAATAGCTCCCTGTCTATCACCTAGCCTTAGACCCTCTACTCAGAGACCCAAAATTTTGCACCCTCTCAACAATACCTCTCTCCCCTACCTAAATTCCCCTATAAAAACATGCCCTGACCTCTTGCTCAACGCTAATGGTCTTTTTGCTGCTCCAGGTCTGTAGAAAAGTCCTCACATGTTGCTTGAACTCTGCTTGTCTCATTGTGCCTCGGTTCACCTAACATTGACAGTGGCCACAACTTTTTCTGTTATTTGTTTGGAGTGTTTTCTGTTATTTGTGTGTCAGGGGTCTCCAAGAACATTCCCAGCTTCAGTGATTTTCTAAGAAGACACCCAGGACTCAGCATATAGTTGTATCACAGATTAAGATTTATTATAGCAAAAAGTTACAATAAGATCAGTAAGAGAAAAGCTGCATGGAATGAAGTCTAGAGAAAACTAGAAACAAGATTCTAAGAGCTCTTTCCTAATGGAAATACACAAGATTCATTTAATTTTTTTTTTTTTTTTTTTGGTCTTTTTGAGACAAGGCCTCACGCTATGCAGCTCAGATGAACTTGAGCTCACTTTGTAGCCCAGGCTGGTCTCAAACTTGCAACGATCCTCCTGCCTCAGCCTCCTGAGGCCTGGGGTTACAAGCATGTGCCATCTGCCTGGCTAATAATTATCAAAGTACGGGGTTTTTTAAAATTTTTTTTTATTTTTTATTTTTTGGTACTGGAGATCGAACTCACAACCTCATGCTTGCCAAGCAGGTGCTTACACCACTGAGCTAAATCCCCAGCTGATTCATTCAATTTCTTCAACAGTAAATTGTGACAACTGGTATGAAATATGGTGTCAAATATGACACCAAACAAATAGTTGGTGTCAAATATGTCAAGAAAGTTCATGAAACACTCAATGCTCCAGGTTTTGTGTGTATGCGTGTAGGTGCCTGCTCCTTTGTACCAAATTTCAAAACTCCCAGAATGAATCAAGGTGTATGGCCAAATCACATCGTTTGCAAGCACCCCAGGCACAGTGAGTCACTCTCATCACTTAGGGATAGTTTCCCATCCATGAAGGAACTGTAGGAAGTTCTCAGATACCAGACAAGGACCAATTTGTAAGCAGGAATTTGTAAGGTTCCTACTTTAACTACTGTAAAGGCAATTATTAACTGTATTAGCTTTCCTGTTGCTGGGACACAATACCTGGCATCCATAATTTAAAGACGGAAAGGTTTAACTTGGCTTATGGTTTCAGGGGAGTCAGTCTAGGATTGGCTAGCTCCAAAGCAGAGACATCATGGTGGAAAAGTGTATTTGAGCAACGATGCTTAGTTAATGGTACCTGGGAAGAAGAACTGGAGACTATCAGGGAAACAACACCAGAGAGAAAAGGACAAGGAACAGATACAGACCCCAAGGTCACACCTCTATGAACAACCCAGACACAGCCAGATATGTCCTGTACTAATCCCATGGGCAGCTCTCAAACCAATCAAGTTGACCATCAGATTAACAAAATGTTATCTCCCTTGCTAGATGTCTCTTTGTCTTTCTGAGTAACTAGCTAGTCTGCCTTATCCCTACTTTACTGTGTCTCCTATGTATTACTTTACATATAATATCCAGGATTTTTAGCTGTGCATATTAGAATGAATATTCTCTCTTGTCCAAGACCTGGAAGTCTCTCTATTACTCTATTTTTATACTTAAGAAACAAGTAGTTTTTTGTTTGCATTTTGCAAACAAAACCTACATATATAGCATAGCAGGCTTAATTTAAGTATAATTATCAGCAGTAAAGAAAACATCTTGGGGGCTGGGGATTTAGGTCAGCAGCATAAGCTCCTGCCTGGCAAGTGCAAGGTTGTGAGTTCGATCCCCGGTACCACCAGAAAAAAAAAAAAAACTCTTGATTTGATTGTACTAAATAAGTACATTTTCTTCTTATAAATTATATTATTCTTATTATAAAAATAATATGTACTCATTATAAAAGATGATTCTACTTGACTTTGACCCAGGTCAATATGTTAGTTTTCTTTGTTATGTGGAATGAAAATTTCAAAGTTTATAATGATTTGAGGATAGCAGAAGATCTAGATTCATTTAATTTCACCTTTATTTTATAGGAAAAATATCAAGAAGTGGAGAAATTTTCCTGTAATGGAAGTTTAGAAAGAGAACAGAACCCACCCTCCACTGCCATTCATAGCCCTATAAGGAGTTACTCACCCACAGGGTTCAGTAAAACTTGTGTTTCTTGTTTATATCCAAAAATTATGTACAAAGGAGACAGTATCTTCTTAATCATGGAAGTAATAATTATAGATGTTCCTTCCCACAAATTCTAGACTAATGAAAATATTTCTGAGATGGAAATTTTGGCATAATATATTGCTGCCTAATCAACATCCAATTTGAAATCATAAACCAGAACATCAAATTGTTCTTATGTTTCAGCATTTCACGTTATGAGAGCAATTTCACTTATTTGTTTTTTATTTCCATGGTGAGTCA
The DNA here is from genome assembly GCA_004027295.1 of Dolichotis patagonum. Lineage (NCBI taxonomy): Eukaryota > Metazoa > Chordata > Mammalia > Rodentia > Caviidae > Dolichotis > Dolichotis patagonum. The sequence goes on from PVJX010002771.1 coordinate 116,694, forward strand.
TAAGTGGATAAATTAATATCGCTCATGCTTCAAGAAACATTAATGAAATGTCTAGACAGTAGCAGTCTAAACATTTACAACATGACATAGCAAGTTTAAACACTAATAACTATTGGTAATGAATAGGCTACCATTGTTTTAGTCATAATATTTCCATCCCAGGAGACATTTCTTTAACAATACGCCTATTTCCAAAGAGCACTAGACAGGTTCTAGAACCAGCATTGTCTAAAATGATCTTCCTGCTCTTGAGAAAATCAGTTATCCCTGACCTCGATTTATGCCAGCAAAAATGAACTTCTTAGACAACAAACAGATAAAAAGAAATAAGTCAAGTCTACACTTGAGAAGTTTTATGGTTCAAGTTAGTAGTTTTCAAATGGTAGCCTATGAACCGGGCTTCATTTTGATATAGTTTCCATCATTCTTCCACTTGCAAAACAAGCAATATAAAGATCATATAGTAAATCAGAAAGGCAACATAAAAATCATATTCTCCCTCTTTATTGATTAACTATTTTCACTTTTTTGTTGTCTGCATTTATCTATCTTGGAATTTTTGAAAACTGCATACTCAAAAAAATCACAGAGAATTTACATTAAGTATTTAGAATATATCATTAACATTAAAGTGGTGCTTTTTTTCTTGATATTGTATAAGTATTCAAATGACATTTTTAAACAAGCCCTGGCAAATTTTAGTAAAGAAAAGTTTTGCACAGTTTGCTTTTCACCAGTCTGTTCTGGCACATTTCTAAGTATTTCACAATCTGGATCAGGGACAGGCAATGTGCATACTTTGCTGTATTCTCCCATGCTGTGTCCACTTCAGCCTCATTGCTATTGTAATGATGGGCACTAATTTTTGCCGACGTAACATAGTTCTCTGTTTCAGATTGCCTCACAGCTGAGCAGTTGTTGGCAAGTTTGACCATTTTTCCTTTGCCTTGTCTGATTATCTTCAGAGCCTGTTCATGCACCAGCGCATACGTTCCATTTTCCATAGCAAGTGAGAGCCCAGAGTTGATTGACGTCAGAGACACTTCCGTCTTCTTTGTGACCACCATCATTCTGTCTGAAGTCTAGTATGGCCCCTAGTTAAAAGCAGCCACCGAATGGTCAAGGAACAAGAAAGGAAGGAGTTCCCACAGTGCAAGAAGTTCTTCACAGCAGAGTCAGGATAGTATAGTGATTTGTTTTCAAATATTATTTGTAGATTAAATGACAGGAATTTGATCAGGCAATCTGGCACCAAAAAGTGGAGCTAAGGGGAGTGGAAAGATATGAGAAGAACATAGATCTTGCCACCATTATTTTTAAATGTCACTGACATTGTTCAGTGTCAAAGACATTGAACAAAGGAACCAAGGCAAATTCAAGTTTCTTAACAATAAATCCACAGATCTTTTTCCCAGAGTACTACCATTAATGTGACTCTGACTCCCAAGCTCTGTGTGGCTATATCCAGTTCCTCAAATCCTGAGATGAAATCTTATTTCCCTAACTCAGGTCATGTCTTCTTTGAACCACAAAGGGTTCCATTCCTTCCTCAGCTTACTGTCCTGCAGAGCAATCTCAGGGGTGACAGTCTCTCTGTAGACCAAAATCCACTCTTAAGGTTTCTTCTACACCGAGCTTGCCAGATCTCAACATTACTCTTTTTCTCTCCTTAATATTTTAATTAATTCACTATCATTCACCCCCCTGTGTTTTTTAATTATTGCCACATTTTATCTATAAGCTAATCACTCATTTTTTTATGCTCCATCCATATTTTAGCTGTTTGGATTTACATTAATTTTAAACTCTACCTCCTGGCCAGGTGTGGTAGTACACACTTATAATCCCAGCACTTAGGAGGCTGAGGCAGGAGGATCATTGCAAATTTGAGACCAGCCTGAGCTACAAAGTGAGCCTAAGACCAGCCTGAACTGCATAGAGAGACCTTGTCTCAAAACATAAAAAACAGGGGCCAGGGATTCAGCTCAGTGGCATAAGCGCCTGACTAGCAAGCACAAGGTCATGGGTTCAACCCTGGGTAGTTAAAAAAAAAAAGACAAAAATTTAAAACATGAAACAGAGTAAGGAGAAGAAGAAGAAGAAGAGGAAGAAAAGAAAAGGTTCATCATTTTGTTGATCACTTGAATTCTTAAACCTTGCTCAATATTCTTTCCTGTGGTGCTTTGGTTAAGTTCTTACCTATGAGGCTGCTCTGAATGTGTCAGTCCTCAAAATATGAGGACTGTAGGAATTGCCTGTGAGAATGCAAAAAGAAGGAAGAGGTTAATGGAGAGATTTCAAATACTTTGCTTCATGCTAAGTCATTGTAAATTCATTGTGAACATTACAGTCAAAGCATACTGACCATATCTAAAATGCTCATTAGGTACATGGGGATAGCAGCTACTGTATTATTTAGTAGGGCTCTGTGCTGGTTGTTAATCTGTGATGTCCCCTAGTGTATTAAATACATTTTTTTAAACTTACAATGAGTTTGGTGGCCTGGAACCCTGTCCTAAGTCAAGGGACATCTATAGATGTGAGAGATGGACCTCCTATGAGCAAAATTTTTTGCCTCCTTTTCCTAGTTGCCTTCAGTAGTGAAACTCCAGTCTTATTTGTCAGTGTACACTGCTACCTCACAGAAGACTTAAAATAGCTTGATTGCAGGCAGGGGTGGGGAGTTTTTGCCTTTATTTTAAAGGTATATTTTACCTTTAATAGGTGTTTGGTAGTGATGCCTAAAAGAAAATCCACATCGTTAGGGATCTATAGCAAGTTTAGCAGAAGAAAATCAAGAATGTATCTTTCTTTTAGATTGTCTCTTAATTTATCCAGAAGAGAAAAATTATTATTATTTTTATTTATTTATTTATTTATTTATTTATTTTTTGTATCAGGGATCGAACTCACAACCTTGTGCTTGCAAGGCAGGCACTTATGCCGCTGAGCTAAATCCCTGGCCCGAGAAAAATTATTTTGATAGCTTTTTTAAGTTAAAAATTTTAAGTAAACACACTAGTTTTTCACTTAAGTAAATTCAACTCTTCGTGTACAGAAATGGACTCTGAATTTCAATTCTCTGCACATGCTACAACTGCTCACAAAAAACTCATACTACCACTACAGTTCTTGTTATCGGGGACTTGTCAGCTCCAGTAATTGAGATCCTACCTTCCTGTTATCTAGAGATAAAAGAAAATAAAATTTTCTTTCAATTAAAATTATAAACACAGATTGAGTAAGAAAAGATGGCGGACTGGTAGGTAGCAGGACAGAGACTCTCTCTGACACAGACAGCTCAAATGCCAGAATAAAACACCCTGGAGGGACCCAAACAGAAAGAGATGGATTCTCACAACCCATGAAGAAACTAAAGTGCAAAAAACCACTCGAATATGAGGTCCTGGGTCTACTACTGGTGAAGATAAGATCTGCGAGCATGGCAACCTCCTCGAGCCACCTGAATTCCTGCCCAAACTGAACAAGTGATCCGCGCCAAAGCGACTGGCTTGAGCCGCCGGAGTGTGGAGCTGAACAGCCCTGCGTGCAGCTTGCCTAGACCCGGACCTGCACGTGACCCACCCAGAGGCACCATGAATTCCCACCGCAGCTGCGCTGAAGTCGGAGGTCGGGGAACCCAGCAGTTCTCAGGGATGCGATGAGTGATGGGAATAAGACCCTCCCACGGGAAAGGGGAAACCGACTGGATGACATGTTGGACTTGGGCAGGACAGCCCTAACTCCATAAGGAAGTGGCTTCAGCTGGTGGCTCCCCTCGCCGAGCGGATTGGTGGAATCTGCTTGGACTAGGCCGTGCCCCTGAGATCAGTGCACACTGACGCAGTGAAGGCCTGCAAAGGTTGACTGGCCCAGAAGGGAGGAGCTAGTGCACACTGCCATGGGTGAACTCTAATCTCTGATAACCTATTGAAGAGGAGTAAAGCTCCTAGCCTGCGCCCTCTAGAGGAGCCTTAACCAACAAGAAAAGGGTTTGAGAATTACACTGTACATTTGTATGGAAGGAACCAAAAACATGACGAAAGGGAGAAATAAGAAAACACTCCCAGCCCCCAACCCTGAGAACATTGATCCAGGAGAGGTAAATACAAAAGAGATTGAGGGCAGCAAAAATGCAACATCAAATACAGTGTTAGCAGACATAAAGAGATATCTTCAGGACCTCGTAAGCAGGACCAAAACTGAAATATTAATTCAAATTAAACAAGAGATAAGTAGATTAATAAAAGAAAGGCTGGGCACCTCTCAAGAAGACACAGACAGAAGAATGGAGGAACAAAATTGGAGAGAAAAATTTAATGAAGAATTCAGGAAAAACCTAGAATTCATGAAACAGATTCAAAGGGATTATCAGGAAACTAAAGACTCCATAGAAAGCTGGCAAAACTGCTTGAAAGAAACCAAAGAGAGACTATCAAAAATTGAACACAGGCTTGCAATGTGGGGTCATCAAAGGGAATATCTCTTAAAAACAACAAGGGAGCAGGCAGTAAAGATACAAAGACTGGAAGATGACAAGAGTATCTATAACTTAAGAATAAAGTATGTGAATGAAGAAGCAGGAATCAAACCAGAGGAATTACAAATGCTATTCACAGCAATTATTGAAGAAAATTTCCCAAGCATAGAAAAAAGAAATGATATGCAGAAGTATGAAGCATACAGAACTCCAGCCACCTACAACCCAAACAGAGCTACACCCAGACACATAATAATCAAGATCCCAGAAATTCAATATAAGAACAGACTATTAAAAGCCATCAGAGAAAAGAAACAGATCACCTAT